>CAUYPK010150771.1:0-11471 GCA_963574355.1 Loris lydekkerianus | reverse complement strand
CCCCCCCCCCCCCCCCCCCCCCCCCCCCCCCCCCCCCCCCCCCCCCCCCCCCCCCCCCCCCCCCCCCCCCCCCCCCCCCCCCAGCTTCCTAAAGAGAACACTTAGGGAAATTGGGTCCCTCATCAAATCCCTGAAAGAGAAAGGGATTTACTCTGTAGAGGGCAGACCCAGGCCCAAGGAGGATGTTCCCTATCCCTATTAAGACTAACAACCAGAAGTAGTGATTTAGTAAGCTCCCTATCTCTGGGAGCATTCAAGAAGAAGCTGAGTTTTCCCACTTACCTTGCTCACAGAAATCTCAAACTCAAGCTCAAGGGATCCTCCTGCCCAGTAGCTGGGATTACAGGTGACTAACAGCTGCCACAGTCCAGCTATTTTTTCTATTTTTAGTAGAGAAGGGGTCTAGCTCTTGCTCAGGCTGGTCTCCTGAGCTCAAAGGATCCTCCCTCCTCGGCCTCCCAGAGGGCTGGGATTACAGGCGTGAACCACCACTCCCAGCACATGCCTGTTTCTATAGGGAGAAAATAAGTTCAGCCCCAGGGGTGAGATGATGACAGCAACCATCCCAGCTCTGGAGCTGAGTGAGGTGAGGGGCTGGCCAAGGAGAGAGAGTGCAGAGGGAAAGGAGCAGAGCCATCTGGGAATGTGCTCTCCCCAGCCAGACACCCAGTAGCACAGAAGCATGGATGTGCAGGGACAGTTCCATCCCTGGTGAGATATTGGCACATCAAAGTTCTCAGCCAGAGTGTTGGGACGTGCTGGTGCCTCCAGGGCAGCAGAATTGCCACAGGGGAGGAGTGACAGACAACCAGAACTGTGGACTGTAATGTGAGACCAGCAGAGTCTGGGTGTGCTGTGGGGATGCCACATGTATGTTGTTGAGCATCATGGCTTGGAGAAGTGTGCAGAACCTGATAATGTCCTCTCTAATGTCAGCCTCATGACCTGCACACACTTACGCTAAAGTGTCTGAGTTTGGAGAGAGACAGGAAAGGTCAGGCTCTGAGTGTTCAACACAGCCACCTCCCAGGAGGAAGCTGCTGGAGCCGGGCTGGGAGGGCAGCAGACACATGGGTCAGTGTGCGGGAGGTAGAGGGCACTCCAAGCTCCAATGCTCACCTGGTAAAAGCATGGTGACGATCAGTCCAGTTGGAACAGGACTTTCAGGGGAGCGCCCCCACCGGCAACAAAAGGCATGCCCGGAAAGGACGGGAAACACAGTGCAACATCAGAGCAAGAGCTGCTCAGCCGTGCACACCCAGACACTCTAGGTGGTGAACAGGGATGGACACAGCTTCAAGGACCCCATTCAGGGGTCCTGCTTGGTGCCAACTCCCTGGCAGCTCAGCCCTGGATGTGCCCCACTGGGCAGGGATGAAGAGCTCGAAGGGCAGCCATGTCTGTGCACAGAAATGGCAGCACATTCGTTGGTTCTGAGTGGAGAGAAGAGAAAGGCAACCCCAGCCAACTGCTGCTTTTGGCCAGGCCCTGTGCCCGGGAATGCACTCATGGGCTGGGGCCCTCATTCATGCTCTGACCAGCTCCACCAGGCAGGCCCTGTGGCCAGGACTGCACACATGGGCTGGGGCCCTCATTTACGCTCTGACCAGCTCCACCAGGCAGGCCCTGTGGCCAGGACTGCACACGTGGGCTGGGACCCTCATTCATGCTCTGACCAGCTCCACCAGGCAGGCCCTGTGTCTCCTTTTGTAGAGTCATTAAGGTAAAGACCCATAGTCTGCAGGGTTTTGTGTTTCCAAGCCCTTTCCCTTCCCACCAAGTCATGCCCTGCCTCCTTTCTGGACTCTGCACTTACCACTGCCTGACCGCTCCCTACGATCACAGACTGACATGGATGTGGACGCGAGGAGCCCTGCCTGGCCCCCCCCCACTCTGTCCCAGGGCCCACAGGGTCAGGGGGATGCCCCGAACAGGGAGCCCTGTTCCCAGACCAGCATCCACTTCCCTCGCCACTAAGGCTGGTCAGCTAGGCACTAGCCCACCACCTCTTTCCCCATCCCTCTGGGCCTCGAAGTTATTCTGTCCCCATGGAGGAGGTTTCCCTAAACAGACAGTTCACAGGCACTCAGCTGCCTCCATCTCACAAAAATAAATAGCCAAGCCCCACAACCCAACAAGGCTGGCTTCCAAAAAAGTGTCACACTTTCACAAGTTGATCAAGGTGTTAGTAAATGTTTGCATAAAGGAGGAGATTTCCATGTAAAAACATGTCAGAAACAGTGTTCGCAGCTGAGAGATCACCTGGCAGCTTTGATAGAAGACGTAAGAAAGGGACACACAGCCCTATGGCCACACGGCCACCCTGTAGAGGCCTCATCCCGCCCCGCGCCTGGCACACTGCTCCCTGCCACCCTTTCTCACTTCCCTCTGCCGCACACAGCAATGGACACACACAGTCACTGGGATGCTTGAAAGAAATCATTTTACAGATGGGTCAGCTGAAGTCCCCAAGGAAAAGAGCTCCGCTTGGGGCTGCATGGTGCCTGGGCAAGGGGAGCCAGTCCTCTCACTCTCCCACCTCCAGGCCCAGCCCCAGAGACCAACTTGGCCTGGCCAACATTTCTAACAGGGACCACAGACACCATGGAAAGACCCCCCCCAAAACCTAACCTTGATTAGAGAATTTTAGAGCTTGTAGAATCCTCCAATCAGGGGTTCTTTATGCACCCCATTTTCAACATGTCTTTATGTGTTTCACATGCCAAGTACTGTTCAGGCACTGGGAAGTTTGTCAGTGATCAGAACACCTGCTTCCATGAAACTTACATTTCAGCAGAGGGAACTGGACAATAAATATGTTTAGAAAATGTTGCAGCATCTTAGAAGGTGATCAATGCAATCCAAAAAGCAGAGTATAGGGGTGGGTTTCCCCGGGAAAGGTCAGGTTGAGCAGTCAGGGTTGAGCTTGTGGAGAAGGCGGCCTTTTTCATTCCTTTTATTGTTTAACAGCTTATTGTGGTAAAATTTACATACCATTACATTCACCCATTGTAAGTGTATGGCTCAGAGACATTTAGTAAATTTACAGCTGTGCGATCATCACCACTATCTGGTATTAGAATACCTTCATAACCCTGAAGTCCCCTTGTCCATCCCCACTCCCATGGATTCCAGGCACCCACTGATCTTCCCTGTCACGGTAGACAGGCCTTTTCTGAAAATGTCATATAAATGGAGTCACACAACAGGTGGCCTTTTGCTCTGGCCCCTTCACTTAGCCCTGTGATTTTGAGATACACACTGCAGCATCTATTGCCCGTTCGTTTCTTTGTATTCCACTCAGCAATATTTTGTAGTCTTCGGAGTACATCTTGTACTTGTTAAATTTGTTCCCAAGTATTATGTTCTTTTTGATGTGATTATGGATTTTTTTTTTGAGACAGAGTCTCACTTTCTTGCCTCCAGTAGAGTGCTATGGCGTCATAGCTCACAGCAGCCTCAAACTCTCAGCTTAAGTGATTCTCCTGCCTTGGCCTCCCATGTAGCTGGGACTACAGTACCCACCACCATGCCCGGCTATTTTTTAGAGACAGTGGTGTCTTGCTCTTGCTCAAACTGGTCTCGAACTCCTCAGATTGCCACCCTCCTCGGCCTCCCAAAGTGCTGGGATTACAGGTATGAACCATCATGCCCAGCCAGTTTTATTTTTTTTAATTTCAGATTAAGGTGAGGGTACAAACAACTAGATTGCGATATTTGGACATGTTAAGTAGAGTTCTTCTTGTAATTATATCCTGCGTGGATTGTGTTCATAATTTCATTTTCACACTGTTCATTGCTAACATATATACAATTGATTTTTTATATGACTCTTGAATGCTGTAACCTTGCTGAACTCATTCTATAGCTCTAATCATCTTTTGTAAATTCTTTAAGATTTTCTGCTTACAGGATCTTTTTGTCTGTGAATATAGACAAAATTTACTTCACCTTTTCCAATATGATGCCTTTTGTTCTTTGTTACACTGGCTGGCACTTTCAGTACAATGCTGAATAGAAGTGAGGAGAGGAGACACCTGGCTTTGCCCCAACCTTAGGGGAAGCATCCAATCCTCTGCTATAAAGTATGAGAGTTGACTGTTTTCCACAGACACCCTGTATCAGGTTGAGGAAGTTTGTTGAGAGTTTTTACTATGAATGCTATTGGAATTTGTGAAACAACTATTTTCTGCATCTATTGAGATAATAATGTAATTTTTATTTTTTACTCTATTGACATGGTATATTAATTGATTTTCAGACATCAAACCAACCTTGAATCCGGGATAAAAATCCCACTTGGTCATGGTGTATAATCTTTTTTATGTGATGCTAGATTTAGTTTGCCAACACTTTTTTTTTTTGGGGGGGGGGGAGATTCTCATCTATATTCATGATGGAAAATGGTCTGTAATTATCTTTTCTTGTGATGTTCTGGTCTGGCTTGAGTATTAACTGATTGTGTAGAGTGAGTTAGAAAGTGTTCCTTCCTCCTCTCCTTTCTGGAAGATTTTGTGAAAGATTGATAGTATTTGATAGAGTTCACCAGTGAAGCCATCTGGGCCTGGGGTTTTCTTCATGGGAATATTTTTTATTATTAATTCAATTTCTTCACTTGATATAGGTCAATTCATATTTTCCCTGTAGAAGGTGGCTTTTAAACAAAGTCCTACAGAAGTGAAGGATTAGCTGTGGATCCTGGAGCTAAACCTACATGAAGTGAGAAAGTACAGAGTCCTTAAAAAACTCTAGGCAGAGGACTGGTGGGATCTGGCTTGTATTTTAGAAGAATCACCTTGGCTGCTAGATGGAGAACGGGCTGTCAGAGAGCAAGGGGAGCACACCTTATGAGAGGCTCTCAAAGGACACATGTGAGAGCTGAGGGACTCAGCCCAGGGCAGTGGAGAAGCAGAAATCTAGGGTGAGAGAACCAGAGGAGTCAGGACCAAGCAAGGTTTTCATCCCTGCAAAGTTGGATGCTAAGTTCGGAAAGCATGTGGGCATTTCCTGGAGAGAGGTTTCACATCCTCAGTGGAGTCACTCAGTAAGATCTAAGGAGTCACTCCGGCTGATCTAAGCCATGTCTCAGTGAGCTCAGGCTGCTGTCACAGGTGCCACAGACAGGGCGGCACAGACAACACACACTCCTCTCTCCCACTTCCGGAGGCTGGAAGTCACAGCACGGTGCCAACAGGGCAGGGTTCTGGTGAAGCCTCTTCCTAGTTACATCCTCACATGTCCTTTCTTTAGCACACGGAGAGAGACAGAGGGAAAGAGAGAGAGGTCTCTGGTCTCCTCCTCCTTTAGTAAAAGCACTAATCCCGTCAGAAGGGTACCAAACGTATGACCTGACCTAACCCTAATTACCTCCCACAGGCCCCACCTCAGAATTCCACATTGTGGGGCTAGGTGTGGTTGCTCACACCTGTAATCCCAGTGCTCTGGGAGGGGGATGAGGAGCCTTGGAGCTCAGGAGTTGGAGACCAACCTGAGCAAGAGTGAGACCCTGTCTCTACAAAAAATAGACAAAATCAGCCAGGTGTGCTGACAGCACCTGTAGTCCCAGCTACTGAGGAGGCTGAGGCAGGAGCATCACTTGAGCCCAGGAGTTAGAGGTTGCTGTGAGCTGTGACGATGCTACTGGACTCTGGCCAAGGTGACAGAGCAAGACTCTAGCTCAAAATAAATAAATATATAAATACACACACACACACACACACACACACACATATATATATCACAGTGTGGGGATTCATACAACCTATGAATTTGTAGAGTCTGTAGGAGGGTGAAAACACGCAGTCTACAGCAACCCACCTCTGTGTTTTTAGGAAACTATGGCTCAGAAGGTTGGGCTACTTCCCTGTGGCCACTAAGCAGCCAGACCATCAGCCTGTCATCCAAGCCAATGAAGGGAGAAGCAGCTGGGAGATCAATAGTTTCACTTTTATTTACAGAAAAGCCAGCAATTCTGTAGAACAACGAGGCTATGTCCTCAAAGAGCCTTTCTGCCCTTTCCCTTTATTACTTTTAAATACTCACAGTAAGCATTAGCAATGTCATTCTTCATCATAGCAAACCTTAAACAGATTCTACTCATAGGCTGTGAGGTTACACAATGTCTTCCCATCTTAAACGGTTATATTTTCAAAGCATTTTTACTCTAGACTAAATTTATAGGTAGTTAACACTTCACTGGGTGCCCAGAGTGCCCTGGGTCCTTGACTGGTACTGTTGAGTCCAAGTCCCCAACTTATCTCTGACACTAACCCTGGAATTGAATGAACCATCTCCAGATGTGGGTGGCATGCCTTGGTAGGGTCTCACCAGCAGCAGCGCCCTGAGGAGATGGCCATTTGGGTAAACAGGGGCTGGTAACAGCTGTAAAGTGCACATGTTGTGTTTCAAGGCAGCTGCCAGTCTCCTAAAATGTCAGGTTTCAGGCAGGAGCCTGGGTCCCCAGTTCTTGGAGCACTCTTGGTCGAAAACTGACCAGACACCCCAAGGTAAGGCAAGCATGAAACAAAGTTTATTGAGAAAGAGAAAGGTAGGTTTATAGAGCAGGAGCAAGATATAGGCTTACGAAGCAAGATACATTCACCATAGACAGCAAATGGGCCCCATTGTCAAGACAAAGAAAAGGCCTGGGTCGTGACTACTGATTTTATTTCATAGTGTCTGGCTCAGGCCTACCTTGTGGTTCAGTCACCTTGACCCCGGGAGCCTCTCTGAGAGCCTGTGGAGGGGAGGGCTAATGGTATGACAATCGGTCTCAAGGCTGCTCTAGGTCCCCTTCAGACCCTACTGCACCTGTTGCTGGGCTAGCATCCTCCACACCTTCTGCTGTTGGCAGCTAAGTTATGGCTGTTAGGTTGGTAGGGGTTTCCCTCCTCCCCAGGTGTGACTTTATTAAGGTGAATGGCACCAAGAAGGAGGCCTGGGGGCCCCACCCTTGTCCTTCACAGAGGAGCTGGGATTTCTAGGTATCTACCTAACATAAAGGTAGGACCACCCAAGTGCTTTTTTATACCAGACCGGGGGCTAGTGGAACACATAATCAGAACCCCTCCTCCAGACCTGTGACACCTCAGTCACCCCCACCGAGGGGCACCCTAAAGCAAGAGCAGGTGCACAGAGGTGGTCCTTCCTCTGCCTCTAGTTTCTGGGGCCACCAGCCTCCCAGGCCACACCGCCCCCACCAGTGCCACGTCTGCCTGTACAGCAGCCTGCCTCCCTCACTGCCTTTGGTCCACCCAGGAATCACGGGCTCTTACACCTCCCAGAAAGATCTAAGAGAATGATGCCTTTCTGCCAGCAACGCTCCCTTTTCCTACCACACCACAGAAAAGCCAGCAGCTTATCTGCCTAAGAGCCCTTGGTGTTTATCTGTGTGGCAATCTTATCTAAACAGGCTCAGGTGGCAAAGAGTGAGGGAGAAAAATAAGGAAGGGGGAGGCAGGTGAAATGTTGACATTATTATTACTTAAGTGCTGTGACGCTTTTAGTTATGTTTTTATACTGGTGACACCCAATGAGGGGAAAATCAGCTCTGCAGATTACCTGGGCTGTGCACAGGATCACCCCACCTCCCCACCGCCTATAAATCTTATTAAACTGGTTCCATTGGCAAGACAGAAAAATAATTAAGGCTAAGTTAAGTGAAATGTTGATGTAATGCAACAGTCTGGTTGGTCTCTAGACCAATGAAATGCAACCAAGGGAAATCAGTTTTAAAGATTTCCCTTCTGGAGATGCAAATCGCAGAGCCAGATCCAGGCTGGAGAAGAAAATGGCGTCAAACCAGGAAACATTCCCAGGTCTGTGCCAGTCTCTCAGGGGCTTTTAAGCCTACAATTTACCTTTGGACTACATTCTACTTTCTTGTAAATCCTTTATTTCCCACTTATTTATTGACTAGAGATTATAGCCTAGCACCAAAAGTAAAAACAAACAAACAAAAAAAAAAAACAGGGGGAAAAGGGGAGGAGAGCGATTCTCCAGCCACTGCTCTTAAAAGTCCATAACAGAAAATGGTTCTCCAGAGGGAGGTTTTTAGCATTCACTGTGAACCAGGGCTTGCTTGAATCGATTTCCCTCAGAGGTGTGTCCACCCCAATAGGGACAGCTTCTGACTGCACCTCACATCATCTTGCCAGGGGGCACGGAGGAGGGGGCTGTGGGCAGACTACGCTGCAGCAGGCTGTGGCACTGTGCTGTCCAGAGGAGATGGGTCAGCCACCTACAGCGTGCCGGGCAGCTGAGGTCTGCCTGGCGGGGGGTACTTTTCAGGTGGGCATTTGAGTGGCTGAACCCAATTCACAGGTAGCAGCTGGGGACTGGGAGGCCAGAGCAGGCACACAGACAGGCCCAGCCCTGTCAGCTCTCAGAGCATCCATGCGGTCTTTTACACTTGTTGCCAACATTTAATATTCTGCAGGCTTTTGAATTTTAAAAAAAGTCTGATTTCTGCCAACTTTAGGCCCATTTGCCTGCTTGGAAACAACTGTGTAGCTCCCCTTGGAGGGATGCCCCACCTGTCCCCCATTTGCCACTACTCACGTGGGCCGGTCAGTGCCCTTACATAGGTGCCATTTAAGTGTGTGCCCACCCTGCCCCAGCCAGACATAGCCCTGCCCCTGGGAAGCTCACTGCGGGGTAGGGTTGAACAAGGAATGGAAGCAGGAACAGGAAAATAAAGGCAGGCAGAGGCAGCTGTGCCCAGGCGTCAGCAAGGGCGGGCTTTGGGAGTGGTCAGGTAAGGTTTGAAGTGTGGGTGGAATTTCTGCAAATTGATGGACTGTCACAGACCCTGTCATAGACCCAGCTGTCCTAGATTAAAAAGGTCTGTCACTCATGGCACAGATGAGACGCTTTGTAGGTACAGGGCACACAGACCAGACCTAAACCCAGCTGAGGTGGCTCTTCTCTGCCTTCCTCTCCGGGGCACCCTCACTCCCCAGGTTCCACACAGGCTCCAGCTGTCCCTCTGCGGCCCTGACTTTCCAGTCTCACGGATATGAGGATGGAGGAAAGGGAAGGCCTTAGAACTGTGACAAAGCATTCACTGGGCCGGAGCCTAGCTGGGCCCGAGCCTCCCAGTCACAGGGGTTTGCCCGACCAGGCCACCCATAGCCTGCTGGATGGACTCCTCAGACCAGCAGAGGAACACACAGGAGGCCAGCCATCAGCCAGGAGGGCCTCTGCACTGAGGCGAGGGGCTCACAGCAAGGAAGTGGCACTGGAGGGAGAGGCTGTGAGAGGCAGACCCAAGAAGGCGGAGGAGCCATCTCTGCAGTGGGTGTAAGGGTCTGTCTGATCCGGAGTCTTCCATGCCTCAGGGTCCTGAGCCACTGAGGACCTGGTGTTTAAGGCCCATGTGGGTGGCTACCGCAAAGGAGAGACCCTGACCATAGCTACTGCTGGGGAAACTGCTGGTCACAGCAGCCAAGGCCTACCCACGGCTGTCATCACTGAGTCTCCTTTGCTTGCCAGCTCAGAGGATGAGTCACCTGTGGGTAGGAGGTCACCCTTGCAAGCCCCCTCTCCTGGTATCTGTGGCACCTCTCCAGGAATATTTAACTGAAGACAATTTCCAGTCGGGATCTGTTATAATTACTAATTAGATCTGTTATAATTATCTCTTGCTGTGGTCCCTCACCTGACACAGAGGACAGCATGCTGACTCTCCACAATTAGCAGCAGGGCCTTCCTGAGCCACTGGCTGATCAGGAGCACAACTGCGGGTCGGGAGGAGCCTGGCTTATTGCAGGGAGGCCACTGTTTACTGAGGAACGTTGTGAGCAAATTAAATGGAAATTAACAGGGGGGACTTGGAGAGAGGAAATGGGCCTGCCCCCCTTTTTGTCTCAGCTGATGACATCATTTAGGGGAGAAGCCGGACTGCCCTTAGTGCCCCTCCTTTACCCTCCGGCCGCCCCACCCTGGCCGTGATGTGCTGGGCCAAGGCAGCAGGGTTCCCAGCTCTGGGGCCTCAGCTTCCCTGTCTGTCAAAACAGTACACTTCTCTGAGCCAGACTCTACTCACTACCTGCAGGTCCTCTGGGGATGCTAGGAAGGGGCTGAATGTGCACAGCAGGTACCCACACTCTCGGGGGTCAGCGGCCATGACTTGGTCACCTTGGACTCTGTGGGGTCAGACCCAGGCATGGCACAGAGAAGGTACTTGCTAACTGAAGGAGAAGGGGTACTAGACTCCCACCTAGGACCAATACCAGGCCTCTCTCTCCCCAAGAGCAGCACCCAGCCACGCAGGCGCCCTCCACCTGACCCCCGCCTGGGGTTTCATTATCCACATCTGGTGAGGAAAACCAATGACTCCCCACTCAGAGTGTTCACCACAAAGAGGGAACATGGTGGGATCTGGGGAAAGTCAACGCACTGTCCTGAGCCAAGCGCTGCTGTGTGTACACGGCAGGCCGGGTTGCAAGTCCCAGCACAGGTCCATCTGGCAGCACGGTCCCAGAGCCTGAGCACTGAGACCGCCAGAGCCTGGGTGAACTCGGCTGTCCACCTCAGCCCCTCAGCCCCGCTGGGCCTTGCCTGCCGAGCCTCTGCCTCTCTCGTTTCCTCTCAAGTGTTAGCACCTGTTCAATCCCTTTCTGTCCTCTGCAGGGAAGACGCTTCCCTGACCCCACCCGCTGACACCACACGGAATCTTTCCTGGCTTCCGCAATGGGGTTGAGAGTAACATGGACTCCCGCATCCCCCCAACCGCACTGACCACACAGCACTATGCTCTGTGGGACACCCTCCCCCCCCCCGATTATGTGCCCTGTGGCTAGGAACCAAGTCTCCATGCAGACACCCCACCTCCTCGCCCACACCCAGGGGATAGCAGCAGGGAAGGGTGGAGCAAATGAATGACCCAAAAGGTCACCTTCCGGTTAGGGGCACTTTATGTTCAGCTCACCAAGTACAGGAAAAATGGACAGCTTCCCTCCCTGGCGACAGAACAGAACTAAGGTTAGGGTAAGGCACCTCCTTGGGCAAAATGTTTAAAGGGTGCTGAAAAACTCAATAATCCAGATAAATATTTTAATGCAATACTTTTTAAAAATCCAAAGGAACGCAAATATCCATGATAAACAAAATCCCCAAATATTAGACAAAGATAGGGTCAGCAACAAAACTGAACCAAGCCACAAGAGGGCCTGTAGCAAGAGGAAATGTGTGGACCTGCATATTATTTTATATTTTTTAATGGTTAATTTATTTTCTAGAACATTAAAGTATTTGAAAAATATTAAAACATTTCAAAGTAGGTTTATTAAAGCCCACAACATTACATTAAACCTAAGTTTTTTATTTTCTTTTTTTTTTTTTTTTTTTTTTTTTTTTTTAGTAGTAGTAGTATTTTATTATTATTATAGATAAAAATATGCACCATAGATGTGGCCCAACCCATCACCCTCCCTCCACCCAAACCTCCCCCTTCCCTTCCCCTTCCTTGG
>CAUYPK010150769.1:0-57649 GCA_963574355.1 Loris lydekkerianus | reverse complement strand
TAAATGTCTTAACACAATAACTAAAAAAATGCCAGGAAGGCTATGTTAACCAGTGTGATGAAAATGTGTCAAACAGTCTATAAAACCAGTGTATGGTGCCCCATGATCGCATTAATGTACACAGCTATGATTTAATAATAAAAAAATAAAAATAAAAAAACAGTGCTGGAATCCAGAAAAAAAAAAAAGAAATTTAAAATGTATACTGATTATGTTTTGTTATAGTAATAATTATTATTTTTGTTGTTTGCATGGTTTTATACTAACTGGCACTCAGTAGGCCCTTTCCATGTGAGATGATGCATTCTTTTTTACAAACATTTACTGTGAACCACCCCATGTCAGGCACTGTGTTAAGCAATTGAAAAACGAGATAAGGTATGACAGAGATGGCTTCCTAAAGAGGGTTATGGTCTAGTAGTTGAGTCATATGAATAACTGGATAATGATGATGTGCTGCACTGGACTTAGGGCTGTGAAGTGGAAAGGGTATTGTTAGAACATAAAGGAGTACACCTCACCAAGCCCAGGGGCATATTTATATATGATATGCCTTGCTTGGGGTTCTACTGTCTTCTGACCGGTCTCAGAAGACTGGGCCTGGTGCCTGTGGAGAGCAGAGATAACAATTCTCAGACGCCAGTCAGTTCTAATCACCTGCTCTATGGAGCATCAGAAGGAATAGGAGAGCAGCAAGGACAAAGGGTCCATCTAGCCAAACATAGCTTTCTGGTGTCTCCCCTCTACTCTTCAACAGGACAGGCCCAGAGTGTTAGCAACTATTACTGCCTTTGTAAGCTGAGAAACCTCCCAGATCTGAACAGAGCCCACAGAGAGGCTCCCAGGCTTTTCTCCTACGTTGCCCCTCTACAGTGGGGCCCAGAAACAGCGTCTACTGTACCATAAAGCAGTATTATGTTACTCAGCAGGTCACATCACCTCAGCCTAATGGTTGAAGTTTACACCCTGGAGGTATTGCTTAGACTTACTTTTCTAATCTTTTTGCATTGTGAACCTCTCTATTTACATATGCACAAATTTTCTATTTGAGTTCCACTCTAAGGGCTGTTAATAGGCAGGCATGGCCTATCACATTAGCACAGTGACCTCTGAGTAATCTCTACTAACAAGGAGCCCTTTGTGTGCATATATAAGTTCTAGGATCCTGGCTTCAAGACCTAAGATTTGCACAGACCTACGGGTGGCTGATTTGCTCTCCACTCTCCCATTATCTGTGGTGAATTTCCACTCTCTATGCTGACAGATTCACGAGGACACATACCAAATGCAGCAGGGCCTACAGGAGCGAGTGCAAAACTGCAACAGGATTAGGGTAGGCCAAGGCTCCATCTACCTTCAGAGGGTACAGCGTCAGCAGCTAAAAAAGAAGCTAAAGCAAGTAGAAGCCTGGTTGCTGCAGCTGGGAAAGTTCGCTCGCCTAGTCAACTACATGATTTGTCAGAGCCTTATTTCTATCTTGGAAAAGAAGATTACCTCTTTTGTGGCTGACATCCTGCAAGTGAGGTGGTGGGTGTCATGTGTGGAGGTGGGCAGGCAGTCAAAGGCAAGATGAGAAGTAAATGTATCTAGCCTCTTGGCCTCTCCTTCTTTTATAGGCCCCAAGGCAAAAACCCTTCCTCTCATCGCAGCTGATCTTCAATGATTATGGCCAGCTATCTCATGACCCCTGTATTGAAAATATGAACCAGATTCTAACAAGAGGCCTACAGTCTATCAAGACCTCTGCCTTGCAGGTATTCTGGATTGAACAGGGGAAAGAGCAGGGGGGATATCCTCTGTGGAATCAGATGCCCTCAACCTCATTTGAATTCCTCATTGTTTCCCTATTTCTGTCCCTTCTCCATATCGGGTCTTGAAGATTATACAGTCTACAGATCAGAAGGCCTCCTGGAATTATCTGTATTCTGAAGGTATTCATGGAGACCAGGCAGTGGGTAAGAAGAGAAGGACATGTGTGGTGAAAATGGCATGGGAAGCAAGCAGGAGGCCCAGGCTATAGAGTCAGGCCTTGGGTGTGGATGAAGCAGCTGTAACCTGAGTATTGCACGTATGGTTTATGGGTAGGAGGGTAAGGGGTGTTCTTGCTCCCTAATTCATGTGCTTATGTGTATGTGCATGCACCGATGGGTGTGTGAAAGAGCTTGAGGACATTATCCTTCCCCTGATTCAATCAAAACTCTCTGAGGTTTTTCTTCTAATGTCATAATTGCATCTCATTAACTGTTGAATTTGATTGCTAAGTTAATTCGTACTTGTTTCAAGAGCTCTGCTCATTCAATATTTGTTTTATTTCATACAGCTCCTTTTTATTTCATACAGAATAATTTCTTAGTATTATTGAGATCTTTTATGGTTACCAATTATCATTGGTTATCAATAAAATCATTACATACATTTGTCACGTTTGACAAGTCAATGCTTTTTAATTTTCTCAATGAACTGGTATGTATTTGTTAAGATGATTTAAAGATACTAAGATAATTTTAGGAGGAAAACTTTATTGAAAGGAGCCTGTGTCTTTTACGAATTACACCAGTTTCGGAACATTTTTCCTCCAATGTATTTAGGGTAATGGAGACTATTGACACTTGTTTTACATAGTGCAGTGGAAAGAAGAAAGTTTGGGAGTCAGATATATAACATTACAAATCTGCAAAGTGGGTAAGACAGAAATACCTAAGCTGAAGGATTGTATTAAAGATTAAAAAAATAAGGTGTCTAGTGCAGTGCTTAGCACTTAGTAATACATGCTGCAGATAGTACCTTCTTACTGTTATGAATATTAAAGACTTAGATAAATCAGCTATTTCACAATATTTTTTCATTACGTGCTATACCAACATATGTTATGAATACCTGTAATATTTTTTGAATGTTTAAAAAAAACCTTGAATTTTTATTCTGAGCCCTAGTAAAACATAATTTGCACCTGCATTATCTTAGGTTGTCTGTTCCACTTTTAAAAGAACAACATGGCCAGATGCAGTGGCTCACACCTGTAATCGTAGCACTCTGGGAGGCCGAGGCGGGTGGATTGCTTGAGTTAACAAGTTCTAGACCAGCCTGAGCAAAAGCAAGACCCCGTCTCTATTAAAAAATAGAAAAACTAAGGCAAGAAGATCGCTGGAACCCAGGAGTTGGAGGTTGCTGTGAGCTATGATGCTACAACACTCTACTCAGGGCAACAGCTTGAGACACTGTCTCAAAAAAAATAAAAGAACAGCAGGGACTGATGCATTTAGGGGTGAATGTTGTGATGTATATATCTTAATTTCAAATGGTTTAGGGGGAAAAAAAAGACAAAGAAAAATAGATAAAGGAATGTGGCAAAATTTTAATAATTATTGACTCTAGGCAAGTGGATAAGGACATTCATAGTACCATTCTTTAAACTTTTCTACAATTATAAAGAAAACAGATCTACATGGAAAATCAGATTAATGTCATGGAAAGACCAGAACCAAAGTTCTGATTTATGATTGTACATAAGTTCTTTAAGAAAAATGGAGTAAATTTTAATAAAGGTAAATATGCAGCAGTTAAAACACTGCTAGTAGACTTTAAGAAATGTACATCCAACTGAGAAATCTTTTACTTAAATGAGGCAAAATTTGTATGGCACTTTAACTAAATCAAAAATTATTTCATTACTTCTCTACATAACATACAAGAATATGAGATATGAAAATTAGGTTTGCAAATTCATCCTAGAAACAGTGTTTTTACACTCCTTATTGTTGAATACACTTACTACTGTGGTCACCTTTGAAATATTCCCTTTGGAAAGCTATGCACCAAGGCCGGCACCTAGTTTGCCCTTCAAAGTAACTTTGGAACTCTTTGTCTGGAGTGGCTATCAGAGCTGTTGTTGTATTACCCTTGATACCTTGAATGTCATCAAAATGTCTTCGTTTCAATATTTCCTTTATCTTTGGGTAAAGAAAAAAGCCACTGGGTGGCTAGATCAGGTGAATAGGGTAGGGAGGGGGTGCCAGTACAGATATTTGTTTACTGGTTAAAAGACTTCCTTACAGACAGTGAGGGAGCACTGAGCTGATGCATTTTTGTGACACAAGAGTTGTAACATGAGTTGTTGGTGAAAAGTCGAGGCTGTTTTTTTGTTGTTGTTGTTTTGAGACAGAAAAATATGTCACCCTCTGTAGAGTGCTTGACATCACAGCTCACAGCAACCTCAAACTCTTGGGCTTAAGCAATTCTTTTGCCTCAGCATCCTAAGTAGCCAGGACTACCGGTGCCCGCCACAATGCCTAGCTATTTTTTGTTGTTGTCGTCGTCATTGTTGTTTAGCTGGCCCAGGCTGGGTTCGAACCTGTCAGCCTCATTGTATGTGGCTGGTGCCTTAACCACTGTGCTACGGTCATGGAGCCATCCAGGTTGTTTTTGTCTAATTTTTTCACATAGCCTTTTCAGCACTTGGAAATAGTAAACTTGGTTAGCTTTTGTCCAGTTGCTACAAATTCATAACAAACAACCTCTCTGATATGAAAAAATGTTAGCAGCATTTTTTGACTCTGGATTTGGAGTGATGGAACTTTTTTGGCTGTGGAGAATTGGCTGACTTCCATTGTGCACTTTGATGCTTTGTTTCAGGGTTGTATTGGTATACTAGTGATAACATGGCCCAAAACATCATCTTGCATTTCCAAAAGGTCTTGGCAAACTTTGACTCTCCTTTGCTTTTGTACTTCAGTGAGCTCCTTTTGGACCATTTTTGTACACACCTTTCTCATGCCAAGATCTTCAGTTAAGATTTTTTTGTTTCTCTGTCAATGTTTACTTGGTCTGCTATGCTTTTCACAGCTGATAATTTTGACATACAATTAGAAGAATTTTTAAAAATATTTGTTGTTTTTTTTTCTGGCATCAGCACAGCAGTTCAGAATAGAGGAATTTTTGGAATGTTTTTGTCAGTTTTGTTCATTATTTGCCACCCTGACCTGTCATCAGATTTCTCTCCCCTTAGAAAAACGTTTAATCCATTTGTACACTGCCATTTTCTTGGACCAACACGTCCTTGATTTCACTTCCATTCTTGCCAAATCTAACAAGAAATTTAATGCTCGTTCATTGCTCTAGTTCATGTTCCTAACATTTTCACAATGGAACACAAAAACATGCAACAATAATGATGAATGCCACTCAAAAAGAAACCACCATATATCAGCATGATCACAGCTGTGAGACAGTGATATATCAAGGTTATGAACACTTTTTTTTTTTTTTTTGGCCGGTCTCCACCTTCAGTATATGGGGTCGGTGCCCTACTCCTTTAAGCCACAGGTGCCGCCCGACTTTTTTTTTTTTTTTTTTGAGACAGAATCTCAAGCTATTGCCTTGGGTAGAGTGCCATGGCGTCACAGCTTACAGCAACCTCAAAATCTTGGGCTCGAGTGATTCTCTGGCCTTAGCCTCCCAAGTAGCTGGTACTACAGGTGCCTGCCACAACGCCTGGCTATCTTTGTTGTTGTTGTTGCAGTTGTTGTTATTGTTTTAGCTGGCCTGGGCTGGATTCGAACCCTCCAGCCTCAGTGTATGTGGCCGGTGCCCTACCCACTAAGCTACAGGTGCCACCCAGGTTATGAACATTTTACTAAGTTGTTTGTACAGTGTTGCAGTGTAAGTGCATGGTGGCAAGTTCATGAGCTTAATTGTCAGAACTTGTATGAAAAACTCCTTTAGAGGAGAAACTTGGTCATTGGCTAGGTTCTAGTCAATAAAAGAATACTCAATATATTATTAATAAAATGGCTATGCCATATCCTGCAGTCTTAAGCTGTTTTCTCCTACATTTTCCAGATAATATTTTATGGCCAAAAAAGACTGTTAGTATTACTATCTGATGTCTTTACAATCTTATCAGAAATTTTCTCTAGTTAAAACTGAGAAAATACTTTTTTCATCTTTTATGTGTCAAGTTCAAAGCCATTACCTTAGAATTCTTACATTAAATTTAATGTGACAGTATTCTAATAAAATCAGAGTATCTTTTTTTTATTTTATTTTTAATTTTTATTTTTTTTACTATTAAATCATAGCTGTGTACATTAGTGCAATCAAGGGGTACAATGTGCTGGTTTCATATACAATCTGAAATATTCTCATCACACTGTTCAATGTAGCCTTCATGGCATTTTCTTAGTTATTGTATGTAGACATTTGTATTCTGCATTTACAGAGTATCTTTTGATATTTGTGGTAAAATAAATCTGTTACACTGAAAAGAGACATGCTTGTCTACGTTTTGTCATTTAATCTTTTGATGTACACTTTGGTTGGAGTGGTGTGATGTTAGCTTAGAGATACAATGCAAAGAATGAAAATTGTGATTATTGTATTTTTTTTTAAGCAGGGGTTTGTGCATGTCAGGGAGGAGTTTTTAGAAATGTTAGGTATGAGCAGTATGATGAGAAAGAGGAAGCTCAGAGGGAAGCAGCTTGGCAGTGAGTGGGATTATAGATGAGAGGGAAAGAAAGATTTTTTTTTTTTTCCTTGCTGCTCTATGAGATACTTTGATGAAATGAAGAGTTGTATAAATATGGTTGACAAGATTTGCTCTGTGTGACATTTAATAGCAATCTCATCTTATATTTTGGAGCTCACTTATAGTAGAGAACTATATGTTTTAGGCCTTTCAAAGTTGGATCAATATTTAAAAATACAACACCATATTGACATATATGTATTACAGTGATACATGACTATTTTAAGTAAATCCTTGAATTCCTCAAAAATGACAGATAATTTATGCTTTTTTATTTAGTTGATAATCACATTTCTTATTTTTTAAATTAAATCATAGCTGTGTACATTAATGCATTTATGGGGTACAATGTGCTGATTTTATATACAATTTGGAATGCTTAACATCAAACTGATTAACATAGCCTTCACTTACTTAATTATTGTGTTAAGACTTTTATACTCTATACTTAATAGATTTGACATGTACCCTTGCAATATGCACCATAGGTGAGGTCCCCTGTTTCCCCTCCTTCCATCTGGTCTTCCCCCTCGTCTCCCTTCTTCCTCCTATAGCCCACAACCTGGCCTATGGTTGTTTATCTTTCATATGAAAGTGTGGGTGATTATACACGTTTTATAAGAGTACTGAGTACATTGGTTACTTTTTCTTCCATGTATTTGTTATCATAAGCAAACTTTACTCTTACCTTGGCTATGAAGTTATTAGTGATACCTATTTTATTTTGTTTTATTGTTGTTTTTTTTTTTTTCATCACATTGTATTAAAACTAGGCTAGCTTTTCTTTTCATTGCTTGGAATTACACTTGAATTGACTAAGTACTTTATTGCCTGAGTACTCTCAGGGGTCTTGGCACCTGGAATTACTGTTCTTCAATCTCATCTTATATTTTGGAGCTCAGGAAACAGCTACTATAATAAATTCAAAGGCAGAAAAAAAAATTCAAAGGCAGAAAAGAAAGTAACAGAACCAAACTTCACAGGAACTGAAACTAGAAAGTCAGTAGGAGAGCTTGCCTCTCAAATTGCTGCTTATCCTTTCACCTCTTCTTTCTATGCATTGTCCCAATTTCCTTGTTTCTTGAGAGCAGCTATCTCTTCTTCCTTTGGACTTTCTGCTCCCTTATAACTATTGCTTTCAAATGACTTAGACATTTTATAGCACCAATTTTATCCTTGTCTCTATATGATGTTTCAGTTAAGTTTTTCTGTCCATAAGACTATTTAGTCCAAATTTTCAAAAAGGAGTATAATTGATTTAGCCTATCCTATAGATTGACTCATGCATCCATAGCTATGGTAAGGGGGATGGGTCATGGTGCAAAGTAACTGCTTTTAGCTCTAGGTAATGGCAGATCATCTTAGAATGGTATGGTTGTTAGCTAGGATGATAGCTGAAGATTGCAACATCAATGTTATAGATGTTGTAGATGTTGCAATCTTTAGCTATCCTTGAATTTGGCTATAAATAGATATTATATGGACCTTCATGTGTGAGTTCCTTTCAGATTAATAAATAATGATAATCCTAACTCAAAACTATGTAAGCAAAAGGGAATATTTTTTCAATGCTTCAATTTTTAAAAAAAATGTCAGTTAATATGGGGATGCATGATTAGATTACATAGTTTGCTTCTGTAAAGTTAAAGTCCAAGTTGTAGTTGCGTCCTTCACCCAGGAAGTGTGCAATATACTCACTCAGTGTACCTGTTGGGTAGGAATTTACCCACCCCCTTTCCCTTCTGCACTCTACTTGAATTTAATTGTTTTTCTCTCATGTGAGCATGTAACTGTTAATCTACTGGTTAGTACTGGTTAGTGCTGAGTACATGTGATGCTTATTTTTATATTCCTGTGATACTTCCTTTAAGAGAAAGTTCTTCAAATCTGTCCAGGTTGTTACAAAAATACAAAATCTCCATTTTCCCTGCTCTCTGGTCTGTATGGTACCTCATGGTTCCCCTGTTCCCTTCCTCATTAACAGCAATATCATGTGGGTCTTGAGATTGCATGTGGCTTGTCTCCATCCATTTGTATTTTAGGATTTGTGAAGATCCCTTGTCTCCACTTTGTTAAAAATGTAATCTGTGGATTTTTTGTTTTCCTGTCTAACTGCTCTGTCATTTTTATGTGGAAGTTGGGAGCAATTTCAGACCTATGCTGTCATAGTCATTATCTTATGAGAATCCCTGCTGGCATTAGTTTTAAAGCATCATTCTTGTTCTTTTGTAATGCAGAAACTGTAAGGTATAGGAAGCAAGGACCAAAGCAGGGAGAAATGTTAGAAGGGCACTGCGATAGTGCAGTGAGAGATGATGGTGAGTTGGGCTGGGAGAAGAAAGGCAGATGGTGGTGGATGTGGTGGGAACTGAGAATTCTGGATATATTTTGAATGTAGAACCAATGGGACAGGTGTCATGTATGATTTAGGATTCACCAGTTATATCTACAGGAGATTTTAATTCAGAATTGAGTTACATGGGGGAAAGAAGCAGAATATATACCATTGATTCTGTAGCGCAGAGGCAGTATGATTTGTAGCTGATGGTGTGGCAGTGACATCCCAATTTGTCAGCACAGAGCCCTAGATGCTCAACCTAGAGCATTTTTGTTTTTCATTGCTTCTAATTATGCTGCAACCCATTTAATATTCTATAATAATTTCCTTCCTGCTTATACTGGCTAGAGTAAATTCTATTCTCTATATTGGAACCATAGCTAATAAATTGCTTCCATGGATCTGGTATATTGTATTTGTGATAGAGATGTATGTGTGAACTTATTTATAAGCAGAGAAAGAGTGTGTGTGTGTGTGAAATTTTTGTGCATACTTGGGGTGTAGTGAGAGGTTGTGTGGGGGCTTTGGAAGGCACTCATGGATAATTATGGCATATGCTCCATTAGAAGAAGATGAAGAGGAGGACTTGAACACAGAGTTCCTGATACCCAAGTTCCAGGGCCAGCCCAGCTACGCCGTGCGTGTCTTCTGTGGTCCAAGTATAGGATTTGTGTGGCCCTGGAAGTCTCAACCAATTACTGGTGCCCTGGAAGTCCGTGGGTACCGGCTGCGGGGCCAGTTCTTGCCCACCAATTATGAGCAGCTTCAGAAAGATCTGGACAACAACCTTCAAATCCAGCAAGCACTGACTATGCAACAGGTGCTGATGAAGGTAAGAACAGAAGTTTAAGGAGAGGGATGCTGCCCACCAGGTCCCATCATAACCACCACCTCCGTCCTCAATACCTTGTCTACCCTTAGGGTGTGCTACAGGAGGTGCAGGAATTCTACAAGGAACATGACTGGATAGTAACCATTTATGATTTCCTGCTATCCTGGGGGCCTCAGAAGTTGGAAGAACTAAGAAACAGTCCCATCAAGGACTATGTAAAGCTGGTGAACACCTTGCATGGTTGGCAGGAGCGTGTCTCCAATATGCCTGTTAAGTTTCTCACAAAAGGCAAGTTGCTGCTGTTGAGCTGCCAAAATGTACAGGCAGAGATGGGTAAGTGCTGCTCGTCTGCCCTCCTCTCTTTCCTCCTGCCTTATAGCTATCCACATGGCCTGCCTTGGGCCTGGAACTTTTGGTGTAGTCCCCTCATTAGACCTCTGGAGGCTTCCAAAGCTCCAGATCCCAGGCCTTCCCTTTGCTATCAAAGTTCCTATCACTACAGAGGGCAGCCTCTCTGTTTTGGCTATGCTCATATCCTATATTCCTTGGGAATCATGTTCCCATCACCTGACACTTTCTATTCTTATGGTATAGAGATAGCTTAAAGTCCAAATGTGATTGAGAAAAATCTCAGCCTGTTCCTCATGTTTTCTCAGCTCAGTTTCTTTGCAGAAATTCCTGGGAACCTAGGCTGCTTCATCTCCGCATACATGGAGAGTCAAAATTTATCCTACGAAGAAGAACTAAACTTTCCCAATTAAAGAAAGCATTTTTCATTTAAAGCAGTCACTTTGGGTCTAATTTGATCTATTTTGGGTATTTGGTTAATTGAAAATTTATACTACAGTTCTGGGTTGTTTTTATTCTTAAGTGTTCTCTGCTCCCTTGTCCTCCCCAGGGTTCTATCTGGCATTGGGGAGGATTGCTGGCTGCATGTGCTCCTTTTTTTGCAGATACAATATATCCTTATTTGTTCTCTCCCCTCCTGACATTTCTGCTTCTAATGCTGCTGTGTCCTGGGCTAGTGGAGCTGGGATGTGTTCTCTAAACCTAGAAGGGGCCCAGAGTTTCTGCCTCTGCTGATTCAGCCCCGCCTGAGCTTCTGATGGCAGGGAAGATCTTTGGGGGTTTAGTGAATCCTTTATTCGGTCTCTGCCTTAGCTTTTGCTTCAGGGTCCCTTGCCTCTCAACACAGGACCCCCCCATCCAGGCCTACTGCTGTTAACTGTTTTATCTTCCATATCCCCTGCTAACTGGGATATGGGACTTGTAAGCATTATAGCTGGTCCTCTGCTTACCATATCACAGCTCACACTGTGATTTCTACTCTGCTATGAATATTTCACATAAGCACACACCCTGAGAAGTGATCTTGTTGTGCAGTTCCATGTGGAAAGTGGGGGTCATGAGCACTGTACTCTTTGTTTCTTCCTTAACCCATCTTGGTTTCCCTCCTCTTGCCACTTTATACTCCTACGAGGCTGAGGCCCAGTTGTTGGTATCCCTGGGTCTCTGAGAAATCTGATATATAGCTTTGTCTAATCCATTCTTATCTTCCATGGGGAGGATGGATTGCACTATTGTGTATTAGCAAGTGCCTCAGCCTAGGAGAGACTCATAGTGGGATACATTGGGAAGCTGGTGATATGTTCTTCTAGGAAATAAGAAGGTTGTTCTGTTTCCTCACCTAGCCCCTAAAGATGGCAATAACTGAGGACTCACTTGATACAGAGACTGGAAGCTATCAGGCCCTTGGCTTTCCAAGCCTTCTTTCTTTATGAAGGTGAAAGGGCTGGGAATTGGGCCTAAAAAGAGTTTGTTTGAAAGTTCCTGCTTGCCTAGCCCTCCCTATCAGATAAAAGCACATGCTTCATTAGGCATCTTATGGGCCACTAAAATTGCCTGCTCTTGTACAGGGGATTCCAGCTGGCAAGGCAGGAACAGGGAGGGCCTGTGGTTGGCCTGCTTTCTCTCCGGCTTGCTCTACTGCTGCTCCTGAAGTTCGTGTTCTCTTTCTAGTTTGTTAGCTTCTTGATCCTTAATCTAGAATCAATTTGCTGCTGCAAGAGGAACAAGTGGACAGAAATAAGCACTGGTCTGATAATTCAGGGTCTGTTTTTTACTTTCTCTGTAAGTTTAGATCACTGCTTCAGTTTCTTTATCTGTAATCTGGGCCTGATAATGCATTCACTTACCAGAAGATAGTAAGGAGGTTTAAATGAGATATTATCTGTAATACTCTTCGCTTCTAGTATGACATATAATAGATTCTTAATAATTTTTTTCATTTCACCTTATCCCCTTCTGTCTACTTTTATCCTTCTTGCTGATATAATTTTATCTTCCTATCCTCCAACTCTGTTCCTCTTTATTGTGAGCTCCCTTGAACAGTGAATGTAATTATCCACTCTAGCGAGTTGTCCTCCTCAGAAGTTTGAAGTTATCCTTTACTCCTCCCTCTCCTTAACCCAACTACATCCAACCTATTGCCAAATCCTTTTCATTCTTCAGCCTCCCAAATATCTCAAATCTGTTTTCTCATCCATCTTTACCAAACTGTTGCTCCTCTATACCACATAGTGTCGCTGTTGAGCCTCCTGTCTTCCTTCACTGCCTAATGCTACTATCCCAAAGTGGCGCTGTTGCAAAGGACTAGCTGCTATCATGGGTCAGCGGCTACTTTGACAAAGGATTAAGTTCACATTCCTGTGTTTTGTTGAACATAGGGTGCTCTTGAATAAGCTCCATCTCGATAGGTTCTGAGTCTCAGCTCTTACTACCCACTCCTCGTAGTTCTTCCCTCCAAGGCTCTGAAAACACCACACCAAGTCAGTATGTCTCAACTTTCTGCTCCTCAAACTCACTATTTTACTATCCAGTTGCAGACATGCTAAGATGGCATAGGCCAGATTTACTTTTATAGATATACATTATATATATATATATATATATATATATATACATTTAAAAATATTTATATAAACAAATACTTTATATATTTATGTTTATAGCATAAGTTTTAGTTTTCTTATCTGTAAAACTAGGAGAATAATAGTATTTTACCTTAAAGAGAATTTGTGTGGATTAAAATGGGTTATGCAGGTAAAGTACTTGAAATAGTGTCTGGTATATAGTAAGCGCTCTATACTGTATTTGGTGGTATTCTATATTTCTCTGTCAGTTTTGCTGTTCTGTGTATATTTCAGCATCCCTGAACTTAAAAGGTGTCTTATGATTGATGGCATGTTATGGTCTAGATGGCATTATTTCTTTCTTTTTTAGTAGTATGTAAAATAACGCTGCTTTTTACAATTAGTAGTATCTTAGATTTGATGAGGTATCATGTAGATGGTTTTCCTGCCCTCTGAGACATTGAAGTTGTTCATATTACCAGGGGCAGCTTCAGGGAATTTCTTCTAGCCCTATATTCACCTAAGATCATTGGTTCTCAACCTGAGGGTCATGACCCCTTTGGACTGTATTAAAGGTTCATGGCATTAGGAAGGTTGAGAACCACTGACCTAAAAGCTCCTTTTTTTTTAATCCTTAGAAACCAAAAAAGGCAGATTATCCCCTCTTCTTGGTATCTTGTCTAGCAGTATGGCTCCAAAAGCAGAACACTTTTATTCTGACATCTCCACAAACTTTCTGCTCTCCACAAACGTCATTTCCATGCCCTTGCACATGCTTTTTCATCTATTTGGAGCATTAACTACTCAACACAGCCATCTGCACTGTCCCTTTTCTGAGGAGGCCTTTCTAGCCTTTCTGGCCTCCCTCCCTTCGCTGGTTGAGGGCTCTGGGATACTCAAAGAGGATTCATCACAATGGTTTGTGAGTGTCCATTTATATGTCTGTCTTCACTGATATCCTATTGTGAGCTTCTGAGGGTGGAGAAATTTCTATCTTATCCGTTCCTTCTTGTCTGCCAGCGAAGAGCACAGGCCTCAGTGCACAGCAGCTGGCTGGATATTGAGCAGGGGTCCAGTAAGTGTTTAATGAGTGAGGAAATGAATTCATGGTCTGGGTTCCCTTCAGCCAGCTCCCTCTCTGGAGCTTAGTCCCCTTCTTTCTCATTCATCCCCTAACACCTGACTCTCTTGTCTTCAGAATCCAAGCTGAACAGTGTGAAGAAGGACATTCTCGAACAGCTACAGAGCGAGTGCTGGAGTCGCACTCAGAAACTCATAACAGAGCTAACAGCTTACATGCAGGCCTTCCAAACCATCAACTCAGACATGCATGCCATCGCACAGTGCTCTCAGAAGGTGGGCTCTCCTCTTCGATTTTCCCCGCTTATCCAGGGCCCATCATGCTCAGAAGCTCAGCACACTCTTCTTCAGGTTCCTGCTGAGCTCTAGTAGGGGTTGATGCTCTTCATCTGTGCTCACCTAAGTTATATGCCCTTTTTAATTCTCATCCTGTTTACATGGCTCTTAGCTTTCTCATGTCAATGGGAGGCCCTGGTGTGATGAGAGAGACAGAGTCCTGCTTTCAGAAATGTGGTTCTGCTTTTTGTGACAGTCTGATAGGGGTATGTTGTCCTGTTATCAAGGAAGTGGTATGGTAAGAACTATGGTACCTTTAGAGAAACCTAGGTCAGAAGGGGATCTGATCCCACATTGCCCCTGATCCCAGTGGGTTAAAAGGCTATAGCTGAGTCTGGAGTCGCCATTCCAGAGTAGGAATTCCCATGGAGATGGGCTCCAAGAAGAATGCAGGATTGTGGGAATGTTGGCCTCACCTTATAACCCCTGCAGTTGAATGAGGCCAATGAACAGTATGGGGAGCTGGAGGAGCAAATGGAATACATACGGTCACTCCAAGAACTCATCCGTAGCCACTTCAACTTCGTTAGTGCTGAGTTGGATGCACTGGACATCTCGGTGAGAGGGCAATTTAGTGAGTCACCCATCTCTCCCAGTCCTCTCCCCCACAACCACATCTCCATTACCCTCTGCTTGCCCCACAGCTTCTGGATGTGTGGGAGGCATTTCAGTTTGAGAAAAGCCAGGCCTCAGAGTTCCTGCTTAGCAAGCAACATTCCATCATACCCAAGCTGCAGCAGCTGATAGCAGCAGCGCTGGCAGACCTGGAAGAACTGATTGAGAAAGCCCTGTCTGGTCCCTTCATGGACCCCACACAAGATCAGAGAAGCACTGAGCGCCAGCTCATCGCCCTGGAGCGTCAGTTCCAGAACACAGTCATCCACGTCAGTGAACTGCATCATGCCTATGCCACTTTCACTGGTACTGAGGATCTCTGCCCCTGCCCATCACCCTGCATCAACCGCCTCCCTCCCCTACCAGCTGAGATGAGTCAGGACTCAGGGATTTGTGTTCTGTGTGATCTTAATAAGCAAAAATTTCTTTATAACCAAAAATTGCAAGGCAAAATTATTCATTGACTACCTCAGATGTTATGTTTAGGATGGGGATACTGGGGACTCACGGTTTGGTAGTGAAGGCAAATAAGTGGATGTTCCATTAGAATCCGATGGGGCCAGGGGCTAAAAGCCTGTGCAGGAGAAACGTAAGGGTGCTCTGTTGTAGAACTTTGCCTTTGTGTAGCCCTATTCAACATAGACCTATACTAGGCAGCAGGTCCCAGATAAGAATAGGCTTTGATGCTCCAGTAACCAGGTTTTCAGTCTAAGTGGTGTAGAGAGGAGGCTGCTGAGGCTTTAGCAGCACACAAGAGAAGACTGGGACAGAGCTGTTATTCTTAGCCGTTTTTTTTTTTTTTTCTTTTTTGTGAGACAGTCTCACTTTGTTGCCCTGGGTAGAGTGCTGTGGTGTCACAGCTCACAGCAACCTCAAACTCTTGGGCTTAAGTGATTCTCTTGCCTCAGCCTCCCAAATACCTGGGACTACAGGTGCCTGCCACAGCGCCTGGTTATTTTTCATTGCAGTTGTCATTGTTGTTTAGCTGGCCTGGGCTGGGTTCGAACCCACCACCCTCAGTGTCTGTGGCTCTTGCTGTAACCACTATGTTACAGGCACCGAGCCGCTTAGCCCTTTCACACAATGGTGCAGCGAGGCTGGTTCCTTTCTGCGTATAAAGAACTTGGTGGGCTCAAGTTTCTTTTCTCAGATGCAGTCACTTATATCCCTTGGAAAGCCACCTTGTTCCTGAGGTGCCCCTTCACCAACTACCACCTACTACCATCTCTGTGGGCATCCCCCATCCTAGGGCCGTGTGTCTAGATGTGAGTGGAGGACACTCTGGAACCATTCCCAAGCAAGGAATGTTTTTTCTGGCAGAGTATTAGAAGGCTGACATACTCTGACTGACAAGGACCATAGACCTTAACCTCTCCAGCTAGGGCTTGTGGCACTGGGCCCAGGAAACCCTATAGCACTTCCTCTTCACCAAACTCCCAGTTTTTGTTAAAATAGTCAAGAATTTTAGATCCAAATGATTAATAGCTACCCCTTATTTTTAATTGTTTGTCTATATTTTATTCATTACTGTTGGCATTCATTTTGTTTTATAACCATTTTAACAACTGTTTTGACATAAGGGGTTTACTGATTTATTTACTTACAACTTTTTTTTTTTTTACTATCACATCTTTATTTTCATTCTTTCCTCAGATGGCTGAAGTATTTCCTTGTGTATTTTTATTCTCAGAAGGGAGTTAGAGATGTTAAAATTTTTGAGTTAACTTATATGCTGAGAATGATTGTGTAATGTCATATCACAACTTGGCTAAATTTTAAATTCCGAAGTCACAAAAATTTTTTCTTTAAACTTAGATATTGGATCATTGTGTTCTGACTTTTAGTACCATGGGAAAAACAGATATCAATATAATCTTTTTTGCAAGTAGTCTGTTTATCAGTTGTTCAGTAATTCAAACAACTGATAGAATTCTTCTATGTATGTTGGATTTCCTAGATCACTCATGTATTTCTTTTCCCATTACATATTCCTTTATTCTTTTTCTCTGAGCTCTGGGAAAAAAAAGTTGTGATCTTATCTCATAAGCTTCCATTTTCTATGGTATCTACTTTGTATTTTCCATAGCAATTAATAACACACATACACATTGTGTACAAGGACTGTCCAGAAAGTATCCAGCCATGTAATAAGAAAATTAGAGACTATACATTTGGATACTTTCCGGACATCCCTTCTTATGCATATGCTTATTTGCACATGCATATGCATGTAAGTATATGCTTACATGTATATATATAATATATGCATTTATTTCCTAGCTCTATTTGCTAAAGAGCAGAAGAAGCAATGATACCCCAGTAGTAAGAAGCCATATTGTGTTCAGATCTCAGTTTCTAATACCATTTCCTGCTAAAAGGAACCAGAGCTCCTCAGAAAAATGGATGATTCCAGAGCTGTGGCAGAGTAGGTACGAGATGAGCCTAGATTATCTTTTTATTCCAGAAAGTAAGAAAGCATTAAATTTTTGAAAAGTGTTAGGAGCATGTTGCAAGGATACAGAAGAGATGCCAACTGTCCAAATCTGAGCTAATTTGAGCACCAAGTACAATGATAAATTCTAAACTATTGAATAAAGAAATTTATTACCAAGAATAACAATAAATAGATCAACCAATTAGGGAAAAGTGAGAACTTGTGCTTATAGCAGAATGCCAAAAGCCAACTAGAGGGAGGAGGAGGGAGGGCTACGGTGGAATAATCAGCATTTTGCAACCAGTATGGTAGGTATTAAATTAGGTAAGGATCATCAACGGATGCCAAATCTGGAAAAAATTGATAAGATGCAGAATGCGTGGTATTTGCACTGTTTTAGAGATTTTTCTCTCAGAGACTACTTACTAATTGCAAAGGAAGAAAAGGAAATAACAATTAGTGGAGAAACTGGACAGCAGTTTGACCAGGTGATCAAAATTAACATCACCAGTGAAGGACATATGGACCTCATATGTTGTAGATGTAAGATCTGGAGAGGATACATCACTGATGCAGGAGTCCATCTGAGAATGAATAACATCATTTTAAAAAATAATAAAAACACAACATGAAAAACTTTAACAAAAAAGGTCAAAAAGGGGCTATCTACTTAAAAAATGTCTATGTTTCAAAAGATAAGACTGTGGGAATGTTCCAGGTTAAAAGAAGTTAAAAGACATGACAAAATAAATGCAGTACTTGACCCTAGACAGTATGCTGTATTTGAGGGGGGAAAATGCTGTATAGGGGCTTATTAGGTTAACTAACGAAACTGGAACATAGAAGGTAAAGTATTGGATCAGCATAATCTGTGAAGTTGCTGATTGTACTGTGATTATGTAAGAGAACATCCCTATTCCTAGGAAATGCACACAAGTAATTTAGAGATAAAGGGCCATCTGTTTATGTAACTCGCCCTTAAATAATTTAGAAAAAACTGTGTTTGTGTATATACACACACTCATACACACATAGAGCATGTGAACACAAATGATAAAGCAATTGGGTAAAATGTTAACAAAAGGTGAATTTAGATGACAGGTTTACGGGGATATGTTTTATTATTTTTTCTTGCAATTTAAAAAGTTTGAAATCATTTTCCAATTAAAAACTTTTAAAATGCAATGAAAATTACTTAGTAGATACCATGAAATGTCCATCAAAGCATATTTGCTCTTAATCCCTACACTTGTCTTTATCTTTCATGTGTTTGGAGATGTCGTTTCTGCTCTTCCTTATAGAAGAAGTTGTTTATTTTTCCAGTATTGGATGTTGAGACAACTGCTATCAAAGATTATGAGTCTCTAGCCAAATCTTTTGAGGTTTGACAAAGAAAGATTGGAAGAGTTTAGTTTTATTGCCATTTTATTTTTTGTCAGATCAGAGCTCTGATAGCCTAGTGATTCCCAGAGTTTTAATATTTTAAGGTCTCCGTGATGGATAATGTTCATGCATGTAAGATGCATGATTCCCAACATTCCGGATCTAACTCTGTTACTTTGTCTCCCACTCAAGAAAGTATACTGGAATTCAAGAGACTAAGAATGGCAACCTTATCACAATAACCTTGAGTGTGGTCCAATGTCTTTTACTGTTAATTAAAAATTGCTTTTGACATATAAAAAAACAATTAAGAATTAATGCAGTAACTAGTGAGATAAGGGATGGAATAATTGTCAAACACAAACACAACAGGGAGCTTCACCATTTACCCCTTGTGTGGGCCAGATCATGTTCAACTCACTGAACTTTCTCTAGAGCTGACAGTTCATTCAGTCATTCAACACATATTTTTAAGAATGTTTGCTGTGTACCCGGCTTGAGGTACATTGATGAGCAAATGACAGAATGTTTGTCCTAATGGGTGAGAAAGACAATAAATAATAAATAAAATAAGTTATGTCACATATTAGAAAGTGATAAATGGCATAGAAAAAAATAAAAAAGCAAACAACAACAAAAAAAACCCAGAGCAGGGAAGAGGTGTTGAGAATGCCTGGGAGGATCAAGAGGAATTTTTGGTGGGATAGACTGTTTCTTCATAGGCCCCTTTAAAAAAATGCTATTTGAGCAAGGACTTGAAGTTGTTGAGGGCATGAACCATGTGGTTCTCTGAAGGAAGACAATTCCAGAAAGAATGAACCTTGACTGCAAAGGCCCTTAACAGGAGGAAGCATGGTTGGTATATCTGAGTAGTAGTAAAGAGTTCAGAGTGGCCAGAATGGAGTCGGTGAGATGGAGACTAATAGAGAGGAATCCTTCCTTTTCACTACCATTACGCTTTCCCAGATATTCTTTCCTTAAAATAACTTCTTCAGATTGACCCAACCACCATTGTTGCACTGAACAATTTGGAACTCTGCCCCCGCCAGCACTTTTCTGATCTTTCCTTCTGTCACCAATGGCCTCTTGACTGAACAATTGTCCAACTCCTTCCCCTACCCCAAATAGCCCAGGTCTCAGTCAGGCCTATTCCACAGGAGATGAGAAGCCTGTGCCCTTCCCTGTCTGTGGGACCCGTCCTATCGTGCAGCAGCAGCGCATCTGGCACCTGTACCGAGTCATCTCTGAAAACATCAGCGAGTGGAAGTGCATGGCTTTTGCCAAGGTGCCGCCACATTCTTTGGAGCTCTCTTGTGGGAGTGGAGGACTGTAGTGTGTGGGTGGGGAAGGGTCTCGGGCTGACAGCCTTTCTCCCTATAGTTCAGCCTGGCTATGGCCCAGGCGAAAACAGAAGGCTGGCTGACGGAGGCAGCGCGGATGAGTACCTCCCTGGGCCTGCACAGCCCGGTGCTGCAGCGCTGCATACGCATACTGGAGGAGTTCCGCAGCTGCCTGCCCTTGCTCACCAAGTTGGGCAGCCTGCAGCTGCAGAATGTCAACTGCCAATCCCTCCTGCTAGGTGCGCTTGGTTAGACAGAGGGGAGGAGGAAGGGAAGAATATAGCAGTTGGAGCCATGCAACAACTCAGTTCCCTGCTACTCCTGCTGGAAACATCTTTCCTCCCTACGTTGCTCCCTACCCTCTCTTATGTAGTACAACCTCTTTTTCCTCACAAGGACAAAAATTTCTAACATCCCTCACTACTGTGTGGGGTCCTCTCTGCTGATGGGGGCTAGGCTCCGGCTGGAGTCTTACCTCTTGGCCCTGAGCTGTGCTCTGGACCCTGGGTTCCAACCTCTTGGTTCTATGTTGCTTCCTGAGATCTGCTGTTTGGGGTCTGAGCTGGGCTGGGCTGGGCTCTGGGCTTAGGGGCTTAGGGGCTTAGGGAAGGACTGGGCTCTGGGACATCAGCTGGACTCTGCCACATACTGGGTGTTGCTCTGACTTTTTTCTCCTCTACCTCCAGCCTTAGGACTGGGCAGTCTCCACAATATAGAACTCCTAACACTAGGCCAGCTGCTCGCTTGTCCACTGCTGGAGTTCGCAGATCGAATCAACCAGGTGGGACCCATAGGAGGGAGGGAGGGAGGTCCAATATCAAGACCTATAATAAACCCCGTCAAATCCCAGAAGCCCCTTGAGACAAGAGGCAGTAGATGCTGGCATGTATGTGTGTGTGTATGTGGGGGGGGGGGGGTGAGACTGCTAACCTGCCTAGAGGGTAGGAACAGTTTCCTTAAGTCTCCAGATGGGGATCCCATGGGTGAGTGCCAGATGGTCTGTGACTATGCCCTTCCCCGAAGGGGGCAAGGAGGAAGAAAGTGAGTGACAGCCCTAAAGTTGTGGGCACACAGAATGGCAGATGTCCCCAGTCCTTGTCTCCAAAGAGCATGGTATGACTGAGGTATTGTCTGCAGCTGGAGCCTTTCAGAAGGGTAGGTTGTACAGCAGTGACCCTGGATCAAAGCTGTTAGATTCTGCTGATGACCTTGAAGCCTGATAGTCTCACTCACCCCTTCCTCTCTGAGTTCTCCACTCCCCTGAGCCTTGGCCTCTGAGTTCTGTCAGACCCAATCCCCAAGTCCCAGTTCCAAAGTTATCCCCTAAGTTGTTATAAAGTCCTAGTTCCTGAGACCCAACTGTTCCAGGTCTGGCACTCGGAAAATGAGCGAATTCATGCCCAGGATACCCTGCGGAAGCTACAGAGGCACTGGGAAGTGCGCCAGCTGCGCCTGCTCAACTTTATCCTGCATGTCCCCTATGAGCCTCAAGCCCCAGAGCGTTCCAAAAGGCATATGGTCCGCTTCCTGGGGGAAGTAGTGGGCAAGGATAGTGGCACCTTCATCCTCTCAGGTGAGACCCAACTCTTATGGCTCAGCGAAAGCCCCTTGGGGGCTTTTTTCATCCACCACATCTACCAAAGCTCTGCCCAATTCAGCTTTTCTATCCACAGCCTCACCCTTACTGTGCAGACTGAGACATCAGTATGTTCTGAGATAGCATCTTCCATGTAGTTCTCATACTGTCTTTGTCTCCTTGGAAACCCCCTCTCCATCCAATGCCTGGCTTCTTCAGCAGAGGTTCCCTTCTGGTTGTACACAGAAACTCCTCCCAGTCACTTCTTTCCGCCTTTCAAAGCTCTGTCCTCTAGATTGCACCCTGCTGTCTGATTTTATTCCTCACTCATTCATTCATTCCTTTATTCTTTTCCCTCATAAAAATCATCTGTCTACTTTATGTTAAATATAAAACAACTGAAGTTTACAGACAGCAGCCTTGCCTCTCAGGAATTCCTAATCCAGTGAGGGGCAGACGATGTTATAGGGTTAAGTGTATGATAAAGGACCTTATTGGGGACAGTAGAATCTCAGGCAGAGAACCAAGTCAAAGAATCAGAGAGAATCAGAGAAGTCTTCCCTTAGGCGGAGGTATCATGCTGACTTTTGAAGTAGAGTTTGCCAAATTTGCAAGGTGAGAAAGGCATAGCAGATACAGGGAACAGCATATGTACAAGCATCCAAAACGAGATAGTTGAGGAATTCCAGTAGGAGAGAAGTTCTATTATTATTATTATTATTTATTTATTTATTTTTTTTTTGAGACAGTCTTACTTTATTGTGCCTGGCTAGAGTGTTATGGCATTATAGCTCACAGCAGCCTCAAACTCTTGAGCTCAAGCAATCCTCTTGCTTTAGCCTTAAGAGTAGCTGGGACTACGGTACCAACTACAACACTCAACTATTTTTTCTATTTTTAGTAGAGACTTGCTTAGGTTTGTCTCAAACTCCTGAGATCAAGTATTCCACCCACTTATACCTCCCAGAGTGCTAGGATTACAGGCATGAGCCACTGTAGCCCGCTGAAATTCTCTTATCTAATACAATTCGAACCCAATCAGTGTATCCAAAAAGTTAGAGAAAGCACAAAATGTGATGTACACATAGTTTAAACATAGACATTCATATTTATTTATTAATAATGTACTTGTATATGTGCATTATTATGTATTAGCTTAAAACATATACATATGCACTTAGCTTAAAACATGTACATATGTATACATTTATTTACTAACCTTTTAACCTAAGGACAAGAACTTTTCTTTGATTTGGGGTCCACTGATAATTCCTCACTGCTTTCCTTGCATTAATGCATTGTCTATTTTCACTTTCTGTAAAGTTAGGCAGCAACAGAAAGATACTTGTAAAGTTACCTGAGTCCAGAACTTTTCTAGATTTTTAATGTAATTTCCTGATTTTTAAAAATTGACTTGCTTACACCCAATAACATGTTGTTATTAGCTTGAATTTACTGGAGCCTTGTGTGGTTTCCCTAGAAACAGCTATTTTCCCACCCATATTTTAGTGGTTAACACAAGATTAGGTTAAATTCTGTAATTAAGATTATAACTCAGATAACTAGATTTGCAAACACACTCTGACTCTTGGCAAGCATACAATTCAACTAGTGGAAGCAAAAAAAAGTTTGGATCTTCTAAAGAATAGCTTCAGACCTGTGAATTTCAGTTGAGTTTTTGGCATTATTCAGTATGTTCTATGGTAAGAAGAGGTAACATTCACTAAAAGAGTTTCTAATTCTGGAGTCCAAAGGATAACAAAAGAGAAAATGGGCTGATGGAGCTGGAGAGGTCAGATCATGCAAAGTCTTGTGGGCCATATTAAGAATTTATTGTCATGAGAATTATGGAGAGCTACTAAAGTACTTTTTGTGGAGAAGTGACATGATCATATTTTAGCTTAATAATATCATTCTGGTTTCAACAAGGCACATGGGTTGAAGGAGGTGGCAACGAATGGAAATTAGATGGTAAGTTAAGAGATGATTGGTATAACCCAACTGAAAAGTGATTAGTGGCTTAGACTAGGATGTTAGCAATGGGGAAAGAAAAAAGTGAGTGGATTTGAACTCTGTGGAAGTCCATCTGGAGAAGACGTGTAAATGGTCCAACCTCTGCAAAAAGGAGAATGTATGTGCTTCCTATTCTCACATGTATGTTCCTTATTGCCAGACTCTTTATCTTACCACCTCTCCAAGCCCAGTGTTTGACTAAGGATGCCTTCTGTTTGCAGCATGTTGATAAATGGTACCCACTTCCTTGTTCAAATCTTTCTTTACAAGGACTCATACATTTTGGTTCTGACTGATACAAAGTCCAAATTTCTACAGTTAACATTTGCACAAGAGCCAAAGGAGATTTTCTTCCTACTTTTGTTCTGAGCACATTTTATGCTGATCTTTTCGCCCATCTCTTACTCTGGTTCTGCACTTTGCAGATCTGCTTCTACTTGGTCTCCACCACTTTTCTGCATCATCCTTAGATTCCTCTACTACTAAAAGCAATAAATAAAAATTCATAGTAGAGTACAGGCTCTGGATAATCTGGGCCTTGGGCTGCCTCTGAGCATAACTTCAGACACCAGAATGGGACCTCTTCATCTTCACTTGAGCTCACAGCCCTTCCACCACCTTTGCTCCTTTCCATTTTCCCTTTTCTCTCTAAACTGGCATTTGCACCAAGCACATGGTTGGGGTTTCTCTCTATAGCTTCTCTGCTTCCTCTCTGTCACGCTTCCTTTTCTTGTTAACTCCAGGCGTGTTAACCAAGGACCACATCTTTGTGGTGGCCACACTCCCTGAAGCTGATGGCTTTTTTCATCCAAATGAGCCCAAGATGATTTAACTTCTTATGTATTTAATTCTTACCCCAGGAATACAAGATTATTGTTAAGTTTGGGCATAGTTACCAATCATTATTTTCCTCTTTAGATTATTAACCAAATCAGAACAAGGAGATACTATAAATGAAAGGATAATATCAGAACTTTTACTCCCAAGAAACTGTGTGGGTTTTATGTACTGCATTGATAGACACAGCTTGGATCTAAGTCAATTGAGACTTCACACTACCTTTTCATGACCTTTCCCAGATCATTTGAGAACCTGAGGTCTATGTGGACATGCAGAGATTTGAAATACTTTTATTTAGGTAGCTGCGTGTAGGATTATGGCCTGCCTTAGAGCACAAGAGATGGGCCTTTCTACTTCCTCATATGGAGAGAAGCAGATAAAGGAAGTAGACAGGGGGGCTATAAATGTTAACACCTATAATGTTTTCTCTAGAGAATAAACATTCTTTCACTCTGAAAGCAGGACTCTCTTTCCTCCTGAAGAGGGGTGTTTGGAGAATCATATATCTACCTGAATCAACCTCCTCTCTCAATTCTTCTCCTGTTTTCACTTCAGTTATTGTCCTTATCTCACTTCTCACATGGCATGATAGCATAAATCTTCAAGCAGCACCAGGGACCAAGTGCTACAACTATGAGAGAAAATTCTGGTCTCAGCTTTTCTAACAGGAGCCCTTTCATGCCAGAATGGGCATTCTTGCTATAGAAACATTATGTAAGGACGTGGAGCCATTGAACCTTCTTCCCAGACTGGAGGCTCTAGTTCTTCTAAGAACTTCCATGGGACTAAATAGATACTGATAGTATGTAGCCAGGGAAATCAGCTGGCCTGGAGTCTGCCCACAGTGCCTGGGGAAGGGGAAGTTTCTCTTCTCCCCATTTTGAGACCCAAGTACTCTCTCTACTGGTTCTACTGTATTAGCCAATGCAATCCTTCAAAATATAATAGAAAGGGTATCAAGGTCAACTGTTACCTAGAAGGTCACCTGTTCTGCTCTTCTCTGCTCCAGCACCTGCCCTTGCCCCATCTGACTACCTGCTAAGTTTTTTCATCTTCAGACTACAACAGCCTGCAGGATTCCATCCAGGAAAGTCTTCAGGTGTTGTTCAAGATCGTGGCCGTCCAAAAGTCAGGAGACTTATACAAAACAGCTTTGGAATGGGTGACCATCATGCATGGCCTGGGTGAGTGTAAGCCTCTAGCTGGAATGATGGTGGGACCTGAGGCAGGATGGCCCATAGGGGTAGGTGTGAGAGGTAGAGGTTAGATGAGGGAAGAGATGACAAAGTGAGGACATAGGATGAGATGACCAGGTCTTTATTCACAATGAGGGTTTTATCTCTCCAAGTAAGGTCCCTGGGTCCTGCTGAGCAGTGTGTTTTGGTTGGTCTGGTGAGACCCTAGAGAGGTCAGGAGCAGACTGGACCCCCTTGCAGAAGCTAGACCTTAGTGTCTCCCACTATTGTTCCTCTCTCTTTTACACAGATGCTGTGCTGGAGGTATGGGTGACTTTCCAGCAGAAGTGGATTTTTCTGAATAAAGTTCTACATGAGATGAAGATCCAGTTTCCTAGTGCTGACCTGGTAAGAAAAGTGGGGGAGCATGAGGCAAGATGGGCTACTGAATAGTGGGGCTCAGGGTGAGGAGGGGAGCTTCCACTTCATATTTGTCCTCTCTTTACCTTTTCTCTTGCCACAGAATGCTCGTTTCATGGCCATGGATGATCAGTATCGAACCCTGATGCGCATCTCTGTAGCTGACCCCATGGTTCTGTCACTTGTAGTGCCCAATGCCCAGAGGAGCCCTTACTTTCAAGGCCAGCAGCTGCAACAACTGCTGCAGGCAGGATCAGTGGAGCTGGAGGGCATTATCATGGCCCTGGAGAGTGTGCTGTATGGGGTGTGTGCTCACTTCCCCCGCCTCTTCTTCCTCAGTGACAGTGAGCTGGTAGCCCTGTTGGCTGCCGCACCAGAGTCATATCAGGCCCAGCTATGGGTACGACGCTGCTTTCCCCATGTACATGCTGTGACCTTCAAGTCCTGCCCCGTTGATGAGAAAGACATAGACGAGTCAAGCCCAAGCAAACAGACTCAGGTGGAGGCACTTGAAGTGCTAGGGGTGGGTGGGGAGGAGATAAAGCTTCAGGAGCCCCTTCCTCTATACCCAGATTTCCCTAAGTGGCTGGGCTCTCTTGAGAAGAGTCTGTGCTTGGCATTGGTGCACATGCTGCAGAACTGTGTGGCTGCCCGCCTTGGCCAGGGGCCATTCCTGATTGAAGCCGTCAGGCAGTTTCCCCAGAAAAGCCAAGTGGCCCTGCAACTGTATGTCTACCACTGGCTAGATTTAGTCAAAGCCTTCCCATGGCAGTGTGTGCTGGTGGCAGAGGAGGTGGTGTGGCGGGCTGAGATGGAGGAGGTTCTACTTAAGGGAGGGAGCCCAGCCATGGTATCCAGGCATACGCATAAGCTTGAGGCACTGGTGTACTCTCTGCGGGCCCAGAGGGTCTCCCAGGGTGGGCAGCCCCTTTCCTCTGTCCGCCAGGCCAGCCTGCTCAGTGCTCTGCTGGTCATGGCAATGACTCATCGGGATATAGCACAGTTGCTGGAACAGCACCAGGTCAGTGATCTGAAAGACTTCCACTGGGTTCGCCAACTCAAGTATCACCTGGGTTCACCTCACATGATCCCCCAAAGCCCCCTGCAGAGTCTCAAGACTATTGCATCTACTGATCCTTCTCTGTCCCCAGCTGCATGCTGGGTAGATGTGCTGGGCCGGTCCTTTCTATACAATTATGAGTACTTGGGTCCCAGACTGGGAACTTTACCCAATCTGCTGCCTGAGCGACCTGCCCTGGTGCTGTTATTGGCCCTGGAGGAGGTGGCCTGTGGGACCCTACTGGGCCCTCGTGGTGTGGGCAAGACAGCTATAGTGAATAACCTGGCATGGGCCCTAGGCCGCCAACTGGTGACGATGCCCTGCTCGCCTCAGCTACAGGCCCAGTGCCTGAGCAACTACCTGAATGGTGCCCTGCAGGGTGGTGCCTGGCTGCTGTTGGAGGCAGCTCAGCAGCTGCCCTCTGGTTTGCTGTCTGCCTTGGGCCAGCGCCTTGCTGAATTGCACTACCTATATGCCCCGCTGTACCAGAAAGCTTCCCAGACCACCAGCACTGTAGACCCCACCCAGCCCCAGATCCTTGGCAGTGGCTTCTTTGAGAAACATCAGGTGTCCATGCGCCTTGGCTATGGCTGCCTCCTGACATTGAGTTCCCTGAGCCCTGCTGTGCCTGCCAATTTGCACTTGTTACTGCGGCCTGTGGCATTGGCACTGCCTGATCTACAGCGAGTGGCAGAGCTGACCCTTCTGGGTGCAGGGATTAGGGATGCCTCCCGCATGGCTACACGCCTATCCAAATTCTTCTTCCTAGAGCATGAGCTGATGTCTAGGCCCCTGCCCTGCCGCTTACCAATGCTCAAGCAGATACTAGAAGATACAATACAGACATTAAATGAGACAAACAGGGAACCCAAGCCTCAGCAGCCCCGCAGCCAGGCTGCCATTGAGGAAGCTGCCCTACTGCGTGCCCTGCTACGCTCACCACTGTTCAGTGTCCTCAGTGGACTCCACCTGCACAACCTCCGAGAGCTGCTCTGTGGGCTTTTTCCTAGTGCCAGTCAAGCGCTGGAAGAGCCTATGACCCAGAGGCTGCTGAAATCAGTGATGGTGGAGGAACTGAGGCAGGTAGGCCTGCATCCCAGCCCTGAAATTTTGGGGGCCCTGGAACAGTTGAGCCAGGCCCTATGCCGGGCCTCAGGCATTCTGCTACTGGGCCCTGCAGGCAGCGGCAAGACAACTTGTTGGCACAGCTTATTTAAGATCCACAATCGACTGGCAGCCATGGAGGATGCCTCAACTCAAGGCTGCCAGCCTGTAGAAATTACCCACCTATACCCCACTGCCCTCAGCCCTCAGGAGTTCCTGGGATGGCTAGAGGGCCCCTGCTGGCACCATGGTGTCTTCCCCAGGGTTCTTCGTACATCCAGTCATTGTAACAACGAGGACCCAAAACAGCAGACAGAGGAATCAGTGGTGATTCACCACTGGATAATATGTGATGGGGCCGCCAATGCTGCTTGGCTGGACTCCGTTACTTGCCTCCTGAGTGATCTTCCCCAGCTTAGTCTTCCCAATGGACAGCAGATAGCAAGACCCCCAGGTACCTTTCTCTTGATGGAGGTGGCAGATGCCACAGGCATGTCTCCCACAGTAGTGGGCTGTTGTGCCCTAGTCTGGTGTGGAGGAGAGCAGACTTGGCAGAACATGCTTAATGTTCTGATGGCATCCCTGCGCCATGAGTACCGCCTGCAACATGAGACAGTCACTGAGCTCAACCTCCTGGCTGAAGTTCTGGTGCCTGCAACATTCCGATTCCTTGCCCGCGAGAGTGCCAGCTCTGTGCTACAGGTACATGGGCATCAGGCTGTTTGCCTAGGTGTGGCAGAAGTAACAAGCCTTGCCCGCATCTTGCGTGGTCTGCTTGATCCCCACCTGCGTCTAGAGGAGGAGAAGGCACATGGCCCAGGTAGGGAGCTGGAGAGGTTGATTTGAGAGAGATGGAACCTTGAGGGTGGCTGGGGTATAGCTAGAGTCTGGGTGGAGCTGGGTCAGGGGACTGAAAGCAAATAGAAGTGATACAGTCAACCTGTCCTCTTTTCTCCACCTCCTTCTTTTTCTCCTGGCGCTCCTGTTCATGCCATGGTGACCTGTGCAGAGGACTTCAGTTTTAATGATCCTGTGGCCCAAAGTGTTAAGTCTTCAAAAAGCAGCTCTCTGAACCAGTCCCAGGTTGAAAGTGATGACACAGCAAATAAGCGCAGGGAACACTTGCTGGTTATCAGCAGTTTTCTCTTTTCCTTGATCTGGAGCTTCGGAGCCCATCTTCCCTCCAGGTGCCCACAGGGATGGGGGGTATAGGGGATGCAGAGGGATGAGAAGGACTTGCCCATGGAAGTTGAAACCCATATGAATCCCTGTTGGGATATGGTGGAGAGTGTGAGTATGTCACAAACTAAAGTGTTATAACTGCCTGATCCTTTTGCCTGTGTGTCCATCTGAGCAGGCTCTGGCCCCTCTTTGATACCTTCATGAGGAGTTCTATTACTTTTCTCTCCAACTACCCTGAGCCACCATCCTCAGCCTTGGTGTTTGATCTCCATGTAAACCCTGAAGATGGGACACTTGTCCCTTTCACTGAACAACACCTGAGCAACCATGTCAAGGGGACTATGGGCATATTCTACCCTTCTATTCAGGTATGACCACAGTGGTGCAAGAGCTGGGGTTTGAATTTAAGGAGCTCTGCTAGAGGTAATCTATGTCCGAAGTTTCACTGAGGCCCACTTGCTCCCTTTCTTTGATATCTCTTCATAATCATAAGAATATATGAATTTTTTTCTAAGTACAGCTGTAAGACAAGTCCCTTAAACTTTTATTTTCAATTAGATTACCATCCTATACTACAACTACCACAATAAGCCCCCTTCTGTCCTGCAGACTGAACGACTCTTACATGTGGTGAACCTGCTTCTGTCAGGGGGACAGCCAGTGCTGCTGGCTGGAGAGGCAGCAACAGGGAAGTCAGCCTTTGTGGAGATGCTGGTGGAGCCAAATCACCCTTACATACACAGCTCCATCCACCCTGCCTTTAGCTCCACCCACCTCCGTCTCCTGCTGAGCAGAGGAGTCCAGGGCCAAGACGAAGACAGCCTGTTAACTGGGCATCACCAGGATTCTAAAGGCTCTCTTCTCTTCCTGCTAGAAGATCTGCACCTGGCCTCTTCTGGTGAGGATCTGGGAGGAGGGAAGGAAGGACTTTCATCTTTTGAGACTGTAAAATCCCAAGCAATATTCATTGACTCTCAAATATATGTCTACAGATTAAATTTTAGTATTTAATCTTCTTAATATCTTCTCCCTGAGTAATGCCATGAACACTTGGCCTCATCCACCATCTCATTTGCTTTGACTATTAAACCTCTATCTCCAAGCCAGGCTTCTTTTCTAAGCATCAGACCTGTTTATCCAACTATTTACTATACTACTCCACCTTGTTGTCCCTCTAGTACCTCAGACCAAACCCTGAGCTCACCATATTCCCCTTAAAATCTGCTCCTATGAGCTGGGTGCAGTGCCTCACGCCTGTAATCCTAGCATTTTGGGAGGCTGAGACAGGTGGATTGCATCAGTTCATGAGTTCAAGAGCAGCATGAGAGTTCAAGAGCAGCATGAGAAAGAGTGAGACCCTGTCTCTAAAAAAAATAGCCAGGCGTTGTGACAGGTGCCTGTAGTCCTAGCTACTCAAGAGGCTGAGGCAAGAGGATCACTTGAGCCCAAGAGTTTGAGGTTGCTGTGAGCTATGTGAGCTATGATACCATGGTGACAAAATGAGACTCTGTCTCAAAAAAACAAACAAACAACAACAACAAAAAAAACCCTCCTGTGTGGCCTCTTAGTAACAGGTTTCACCATCCAACCTGTCACTTAAGCTAGAAATCCTATTGACATCTCCTTAACTTTCATCAGTGTACAGTCACCACATCTCTCAATTCTGTCTCCTAAATATCTCTTGGATATTCCCACCTATTGCCATAGTTCACTACCTGGAACTTTGGCAAATGTTCTTGCAAAGCTTCTTATGAGGAGGCTTTCTTTTGTATCCTCTTATATGCACCCTAACCGGACTCAACAAGGCAGGCTTCCTGTAGCCTCTGAATTGCTGTCATCTCTGACTTCTCTCTTCTATCTGACTAACTTTTACTTAATCTTTCTAAATTATCCAGGGAGTAACTCCTCCAGGAAGCCTGTGCTCTGTACAATGACCTACAGTAACCATGATTTTATGATTGTATGCTTACTTTGTCTGTCTCTTCCACTACATGCTGAGCTTTATGAAAAGACGGATTTGTCATATTCATTTTGATAGACCCAATAGGAAGTAAGCACTCAATAAGAGTTTGTAGAAGAAATGATACCAAAGGAAAGTGGAGAATTTGTGATGAAAGTTTGGGATATTAAAGTTTCTAAAATGCCCCTTCACATGATAACATGTTCTAAATATGGCCATGGGATTGAGTAGAAGTGTAAGTGTAAGTGTAGGTTGTTAGAGTCAAGGAAGTCAGTGAGCAAAAGCCTTGGATGGGTTGCCAAGTCAAACAATGAATCCCTTATGAGACAGAGAAAACTGGAACCAGCATTACTACAGGTGCATTATTAATCATAGGTACAATTTATTGAGTATCTACTCTGTGCTGCATGCTTTACATATGTCATATGTATTTATTTATTTATTTTTTAGAGACAGAGTCTCACTTTATCTCCCTTGGTAGAGTGCTGTAGTGTCACAGCTCACAGCAACCTTTAACTCCTGGGCTTAGGCAATTCTCTTGCCTCAGCCTTCCAAGTAGCTAGAACTATAGGCACCTGCCACAATGCCTGGCTACTTTTTTGTTTTAGTTTGGCCGGGGCCGGGTTCAAACCCACCACCCTCGGTATATGGGGCCAGTGCCCTACCTATTGAGCCACAGGTGCCACCCCCATATGTCATATTTAGTATCTATAAAAGCCTAGTAAGTTGGAGGTTGTTAATGATTCTTTTAAAAATGAAGAAACTGTGACATAGATTTTATAACTTGTCTAAGACATGCTAGCTATTAAGTGTTAGAATGAAAATTAGAATCTATCTGGCTTCCAAATCTGTAATTCCTTCCAACTATAATAGCCTTTGTAACTATGTTATGATTGTATGCTTACTTTGTCTGTCTTATTGAATTTATGTAAATAATTAAGGTGTAAAAAATAATACAGCAGATCTGTGAAGAGATTTCAGCTGCAACATAATTCTAACACCAGGATTGAAAACATTGCAAGCAACATTGTAGAGTGAATGCTAGCAGAGTAAAAAGGGGTTCTTGATTGACAGTCACCAAAACATTCAGCATAAAATTAAAATTAATAGACATATAGAAAAAGAACAGGAAAAAAATGTGACCTGCTATCAACAAGAATTTGTCAATAAAAACTGATCCTGAGATGATGTTGGATTTAGCAAATACTAAGCTTTAGAGACAAATACTAAATTTTAAAGACAAATACTACTTTAAAGTAGCTATTGTAAAAGTATCCAAACTTATAGAAAAATATAATCTTAATGAGTAACCAGATAGGGAATCTCAGCAGAGAGATAGAAACTACTAAAAATAATTAAATGGAGATTATAGAATTAGAAAATGAAATAACTAAAATGAAAACTTCACTGGATGGGCAATTTATTTTTAAAGAAGAATTTATTTTTTACAGTTATGGATGCTGCAAAGTCCAAAGTCAACGGGCGACTCCTGATGAGAGTTTTTTTGCTGGTGGGAAGTCTCTGCAGAGTCCTGATGTGGCACAGGGCATCGCATAGTGAGGAGACTGAGCATACTAGTTCAAGTCTCTCTTTTTCTTATAAAGCCACCAGATACAATCTCAGGATAACCCATTCATCAATGAATGGTGGATTAACTAATTTATGAGAGCAGAGTCCTGATAACCCAATCATTTCTTAAAGGCCTTACTTCTCAATACTGCTACATTAGGGATTCAATTTCAACATAAGTTTTGGAGGAGACAAACATTCAAATCATTGGAGATGACAGAAAAAAGGAGTCAGTGAACCCTGAGGCAAGAGGATCACTTGAGCCCAAGAGTTTGAGGTTGCTGTGAGCTATGTGAGCTATGATACCATGGTGACAAATACATGGAGGAATACAAGTATAAAAATATTAAACATGAGTAGAACTTAAGACTAACACATATATAATTGAAGTCCCAGGAGGAGAAGAAAGTGAGAGTAGAGCATAAAAATATGTGAGGAAACACTTACCAAAATTCTTGAAAAATACTGACTTTCAGATATGAAAAGCCTGGTTATCCCAAAGCAGAATAATAAAAAGAAAACCATTTCTATGCACATAATACTCAAACTGTGAAAACCAAAGAAAGAGGCCTCAACATACTTGTCATGGCCACATTCACTGTCTATGGTGAATGTATCCTGCATTATAAACTTTGCTGTTCTGTAAACCTGTCTTTTTCCTAAGCATCAGAACTGTTTATCCAACTATCTACTATACTTCTACACCTTGTTGTCCTACTAGTACCTCAGACCAAACCCTGAGTTCATCATATTCCCCTTATAATCTGTTCTGATGAGCTGGGCGTAATCCTAGCACTTGGGGAGGCTGAGGCAAGTGGATTCTTCAATACAATTTTTTTTAAGGTTATTGGGTTATCAGAACTCTGCTCTCATAAATGGGCTAATCCACTATTCATTGATTAATGGATTAATGAATGGGTCAATCATGCCTGTAATCCTAGCACTTTGGGAGGCTAAGGCAAGTGGATTCCTCAATAAATTTTGTTTCATGCTTGCCTTAAGAAAAAAAAAAGACAGAAAAACTTTGAAAATGGTTGGAGGGGTGGGGGGGGGGAGGAATTACACATAGAGAAACAACTTAAAGAATGATGGTTAACTTCTCATCAGAAATAGCGGAGTCAGATGATGGCAGAAAACATCTTTTAAATACTAAAAGGAAAACAACTGTCAACCTAGAATTCTCTATTTAGTGAAGGTACTCTTCATAAATCAAGGTGAAATAAAGATATTTCAAACACATGAAAGCCAAGAAAATTGATTGCTGCTAGTATTTTAGTATAATCAATGCTAAAAAAAATTCTTTAGGCTGAAGGGAAATAATAGCAGATGAAAACTCGGATTCACAAAAAAGAAGGAAGAGCATAAGGAATGATAAATATACGGGTACATATAAATGACTATCTTTTTCTTTCCTCATATTTTTAAAAGACAGCTAATAGTTTAAAACAAAAATAGTAACATTGTCAAGTGTTGGTTGAAGTAAAAGAGACAATAACTAAAAGGATATGGCGGGGAGAAATTGATAAGTGAATTATATTATTGTAAGTTTCTGTGTGAAATGGGAAGTATTAAATATGAAGTAGAGCTGGGTGCAGTGGTTCATGCTTGTAATCCCAGCACTTTGGGAGGCTAAGGCGGAAGGATTGCTTAAAGACAGGAGTTTGAGACCAGGGTGAGCAAGTTTGAAACCCCCATCTGTACAAAAAATAGAAAAATTAGCCAGGTGTGGTGGCAGGCACCTGTAGTCCCAGCTATTTTGGGTGGCTGAGGCAGGAGGATGCTTAAGCCCAGGAGTTTGAGGTTCCAGTAAGCTATGATGATGCTACTGCACTCTAGCCAGGCCACAGAGTGAGACCCTCTCTCTCTCATATACACATATATGGTATGTGTGTGTTTGCATAGTGGAAAGGGTGAAATAGAAAGTGGGAAAGGTGTCAGGTATGAAGTGGAAAAATAACACTATATTACTTTTAATATTAGTAAGTTACAGAGGCCTTAGAAAAGTCACAAATAATAATAATGATAAGGAATATAGTTAGAGAGCTAATAAGTACAACGAGATATTAAAAGTATTTAAGTTATGCAAATGAAGCAAGGAAGAAGCAACAGAGGAAGAAAAAGTAGAAGGGACAAATAGAAAAGAAATAACAATATGATCACAATAGGACTTTAAACCAACCATATCAATAATTGCATTGCATTTAAATGGATTAAGTGCACCAAATATTAATAAAAGGTAAACACTGTCAGACTAAATGAAAAAAATCAGACTTAGCTATATGGTATCTTAGATATGCACTTTATAAAAACACAGATAGATTAAAAGATTTTTTTAAAAAGGCAAAATAGTATGCATAAGTAAGTTGTGTGACTGTATTAATACCAGAGCACTTTAAGACAAAGGGTATTAACAGAGAGAAAGGGACAGCTCATAATTAAAAGGTTCAAATCATCAGAAAGACATAAAAGTTTTAATCATGTACATATCCAATACAGACCTTCAAAATATATAAAGAAGAATCTGACAGAAACAGGGAGAGGTCAAACGTGGTGGCTGTTGCCTGTAATCCCAGCACTTTGGAAGGCTAAAGTACAAGGATCGCTTGAGACCAGGAGTTCAAGACCAGCCTGGGCAACATAGTAAGACCTCATCTCTACAGTATTAAAGAGAAGCAGTGAGGGTGTACATTCTTGCCTTTTTATTGATCTTAGGGGCAAAGTGTTCAGTATTTCACCCATAAGTATATAGTTAGCTGTAGAAAAATTAGTCAGGCGAGGTGGCACATGCCTGTAGTCCAAGCTACTCTGAACACTGAAGTGGGAGGATCGCTTGAGCCTACGAGTTCGAGGCTGCAGTGAGCTACAGTTGTGCCACCACACTCCAGCTTGGGCCACAGAGTGAGACCCTGTCTCTAAAACAAAAACAAAACAAAAAATACCCTACTGCTAACTACATACTTATGGGTAAAATATTAAACTCTTCGCCCCCCAAGATCAATCAAAAGGCAAGAATGTACACCCTCCCTACTTCTATTTAATATTGTACTAGAGATCACATCAGTGCAATAAGATAAGAAAAGGCAATAAAAACCTTTAAAATTGAGAAGAACAAAGTAAAATTGCATGGCATTTTGTGATTGTTTACATAGAGAATCATAAGGAACCTACAAAAAAACCCCAACAAAACTACTAGAATAAATAATATATATCAGAGTCATAGGATTCAGAGCAGTCTACTGAAATAATTTGTATTTCTCTATTCTAATAATAGTTGGAAATTGAAATTTAAAAACATTGTTTTAATACTATTTAAAAACTCAAATACTTACGAATAAGTTTAACAAAAATATACAAGATCTGTACACTCAAAATAACTACATATGACTTGCTGAGATAGAGGAAACTTGAATGAATAGTTATATTATGCTCATGAATCAGAAGACTCAATATCATTAAGGTGTTAATTCTCCCCAAATTGATCATTCAATGTAATTCCAATATAAATCTTTAGCAGGCTTTATGTGTGGAAATTGACAGGCACATTCTGAAACTTTTGTGGAAATGCAAAAGACTTCGACGAGCCAAAGCAACTTTGAAAAAGAACAAAGTTGTTATACTAGTGACTTTAAGACTTACTATATATACAGCTGCAGTAATTAAGAATGTGGTATTGACATAAGGTTATAGACATAGACTAATGGAATAAAAAAGAGAACTGATATGGTCATATGTGTTGTATTTGGCCAGTTGATTATCAGTAAATGTGCCAAGATAATTCAGTGGGGGAAAGGATCATCTTTTCAAAGAATGGTGCTAGAGCAAATGAATATCTGCACGGGACAAAATGAACTTTATTTCTTATCTCAACACAGATAAGAATGAATTATTAATGAATCACAGATTTAAATGTAAAAGGTAAAACTATAAAAACTTTTAAAAGAAAATGGAGAAAAATCTATGTGACCCTGGTTAGGCAATGATTTCTTAGGGCATAAAAATTAGATTTTATCAAAATTAAAAACCTATGCCCAGCTAGATGTGGTGGCTCACACCTGTAATCTTAGTACTCTGGAAGTCTGAGGTGGGTGGATTGCTTGAGCTCATGGGTTTGTGACCAGCCTGAGTAAGAATGAGACCCCATTTCTAAAAAAAAAAAAAGAAAAAAAAAAAAAAAAAAAGCTGGGCATTGTGGAAGTCACCTGTAGTCTACTCAAGAGGCTAAGGCAGGAGGATTCCTTAAGCCCAGGAATTTTAGGTTACTGTAAGCTATGACGCCACGGGTACTCAGGGTGACAAAGTGAGGCTCTGTCTCAGAAACAAAAAATAAAATAAAATAACAAATAAAACCTTATGGCCTTCAAAGGACACTGTTAAAATTAAAAAAAAAAACAAAAACAAAAAGAGCCATAGACAGAAAGTAGGCACAATCCGACAAAGGACTTGTGCCCACAATACATAAAAAGCATTTACAACTCAATGAAAAAATTATACCAATTTTTTAAATGGACAAATGTCAGGGTCTCTTCATGAACGCCACTTATCAGGGCCCGGGATTGGTTGGTCTCTGGCCCCAGCCTATCTATCTGTGTTCCAGATGCGGACCACTATGCTGTTATCTCATTCAGGAACAATTGCTCTTAGGTGCGTGAGGGCTATTTACTTTAGCTAAAGGGGAGAGAAAGAGATAGTCTTTGAGACAGTAAAGCAGTCTTCTTAGAAAGATAGATCTTAGTTGTTAGCAGAGCTTAGTGATCTTCAGCAGAGAGAGACACTGTGCTGGTGTTCTGCAGGCAGGAGAAGTGACAGATTCAGAGTAAGTGGGTCCGTGATAGAATGCGCACGCTTCAGACTGCGCACTCCCCCAGCCTAATATAAGACTGATCTCATGCCTCTCAATACCACAGGTGTAGAGACTGCCAATTCACCAATGCTCTCATCTCTTGAGCTGTCATGCTTGTTAGGAGAGCTAAATCCCTCTCCATGTCCTTTTCACCACGGTGTTCCATTATTGAGCTATACAGGTATTTCTTATAACTCTCACTCCTCCTAGCCATAGGTTATAAGTGCTGCTACAGACAAAGGACTTGAATAGATACTTCACAAAAAAAGATGTATGGGTGGCCAATAGTATAGGAAAAGACATCATTGAACTGCAAATTAAAACTACAATGTGACAGCACTTCACACCAACTAGAAAGATAATTAGGAAGACTGACAATGTTTTCAAAGATGTGGAGCAACTGAAACTCTCATACTTTGCTGGTGAGAGTACAAAATGGCACAACCACTATGAAAAAAAAGTGTGCTAGTTTCTTACTAAATCAAATATATTCTTACCAGACCCACCAATTCCACTTTTAAGTACTCAGCCAAATAAAATGAAAACACATGTCCTTAAATGAACTTATACATGAATGTCCACAGAAGCATTATTCTGAACACCCCAAACCTAGAAACAACCTAAATGGCCATCCATACCCAAATGATTCAAGCTAGTGGCCAGGAATAAAACCTTAGAGGCCTCTCTTCTGCTTAGCAGACTGGTCTTTCTACTTTCCTGCTTTTCTTTAATGCAGCGGTTCTCAACCTGTGGGTTACGACCCCTTTGGCTGTATTAAAGGTTCACGGCATTAGGAAGGTTGAGAACCACTGCATTTAGGCATTTGTCTCTAGACTAGAATCCCAATTTAGCTGGGGGCTCTCAAGACAAATAACTACTCACGAATAAAATGAAACAAACCACTGATACAAAAAATGTATGAATCTTAAAAACCTACTGAGTGAAAGAAGACAGACGTGATTAAACCACCTACTATGTGATTCCATTTATATGAAATTCTAGAACAGGCAAAGCTAACTACAGTAATAGAAATCAGACCAAATAACAATGCCTGGGGCAGTGGTGATCAAACTTTTGGGGATGATGAAAATGTTCTAAATATCAGCTACACAGGTGTCTACATTAGTCAAAACTGAATTATACACATAAAATGCATAGGTTTTGTTTTGTGTAAATCATGTCTTAATAAAATTGATTTTAAAAAAATATGTGTGCTATAACTCTGTGATGGAAATGATTGCATTTCCCCCTAATTATGATCAGATCTGATTTTCATCCATCTCAGCTTTCACATCTTACTATTCATTAACCTTCAGTTAATGAATATTTGGTTATAGAGGTAGGATCTGGAAGAGAAGAGAGAAGGAATTACTTAATTTTAGGGAGAATGTGGGGGAGGCAGAACCACTTAGGTCTGATCAAATCCCAACATATGAGAGGCACAAAATTCTTGTAGAACCCTATGTGTGCTAGAAGCAGATCCAGGAGGCAGAAATAGGCGGAACAGAGTGACACTCTTATGTGAATTGCACATATCCTCACCATTATTTTTCATGTTCCACAGACCCAGAGAAGAGCTGCCAGCCAGTGTTGGAGACTCTGCGCCAGGCCATCGATGGCACTGTGTATGCTCACAGCACCTTGGAACTGCAGACGCTGCAGCCTATAGTCAACTTCCTTGCCACTGCCACAGTGCCAGGCTACTGTGAGCGTTCACTGTGCCCACGCCTCTTTCGACTCTTCACAGTGCTAGTTCTGGAAAGTGTGACCAAGGCCACCTTGCTGAGCAGGCATGTGCCTAGTACTCAGGCCTGGCTTGAGCGCTTCCATTCTGTGGAGCGGGAGAATGTTCTGGCAAGAGCCCTGGTCCAGGCTTCAGTGGAGGCCTGGGAGGCTGTGTCCAACTGCTTCATGCCTTCACCCCTCTGCCCACACTATCGCTACTCCATGCACTCGGTGAGCCACCTCCTGGGCAGCCTGCAGCTGCTACCTTCCCGAGTAGGTGCCCGAGGTTTTGTGGACTGTCCCAACCACCAGGAGCACCTGCGCCGGGTGTCAGGCTTACGTGGCACTCGTCTGGCCATTATGGTGGCCATGCGCAACATGGTGCGTCTTTGGTTGCATGAGGCACAAAGAACATTTTGTGACCGGCTGAACAGCCCTAGGGAACGCTCCTATTGTGCCGAGCTGCTCCTGGAAGTAGCTCAGACTGTCTTCTGCTGTGAACCAAAGTCCCAACATGTGGGCAAGGAGCTTGAGGAAGAGGAGGAGGAGGAAAGGGTGCCTGAAGTGGAATCCGAAGGGGAGCTTGCCCAGTGGGAGGACTTAAGCAATAGTGACAGTGACACAGAGGAGGAAAGTCTACACCCCCGTGATCGAAGTCTAGCATCATCCATAAGTTCAGTAAGCAAGGAATCCTTAGAAAGCATCAGTTACAAGGTAAGGCAGGAGGAAGGCACAAGGGCTAACAATGATCAGCTCCAGGAAAAGAACTATTGTCAGAAGGCAACCCAGATGGATCAGGTCACACCCCTGTTGCTCCCCGTGCTACTACTCCGTCCCCAAGAAAAGCCCTCAGACTTGATCTTCAGTCAGGATCTGATACTAGGCTGTAACTCTGACGGTCCCAACTTGTACATGGAACGACAGTGGGAGAACCTGGAGGAGCAGCTGGCCACCTCTGCTGCTCAGCTGAGGCTGAGCCCCCACCTTGCCCAGTGCCACTCTATGGCCCAGCACGTGGCCCGCTTGGTCCGGGTGCTGTCCAGGCCCCGACAGCATGGACTACTGCTCTCAGGCAATCTGGGTACTGGGCGTCATACTGCACTCATTCTGGCTTCTGGCATTTGTCAGACCCGCCTCTTCCTTCTGCCAGCTAGGTCAGAGAAAGACATTCTCCAGTGCCTACGAGATGCGAGCTGGCATACTGGCATACTAAACCAACCAGCAGCCCTGCTGGTGCCCCAGGATGTGGATCTTACTACCCTTCATCAGCTGCTGGCTCTGGCAACTTCAGGCAGTTTCCCTGACCAGTACACAGAGGTAGATTTGGAGAACCTTGAAGAACACCTCCCCAGGGAGCACATTAGTGCCAAACAGAACACCAGGAGGGAATCAGTGTTTCAGAGGTAAGGCGAGGAACCGCACACCCAAGTCTGCTCTGCTCTTACCCCATCCTAGCCAAAAGGTCAAGGAAATCTGTGGGCTGCTGTGAGGGCTCAAAATATCAGGGCTAGGGAGTGAGGGTTGGGCCTGGGAGCTGGGAGCTGGAATGGGCAAGCAGGGGAAGGGGAGGACAGCAGCTGAGCCCCTGGCCCACAGGTTCTACCAGCAAGTGTGTGGCCACCTGCACATGTTCTTCCTGATTGGAGATGAACAGGCCCGCAAGAAGCTGCCCCCGACCCTTTTCCTGAGGCTCCTTCAACTGGCCACTGCCAGCATTGACCGCTATGAACCCTGGGACCAAACTTCTCTGATTAAAGTGGCTCAGCATCACCTGGAGGGTGCTCAGAGGCTACCCCTTGATGACGGTGAGCCTTCTCTACCTGTCCTCATCCCTTAGCCCAGCCAGGCTCTAATGGGGGTCATTGCCTGGGTCAGTCTTTACCTCTCAAGCCTACTAAGCCCCCTTCACATTTTCTACCCTTCTTCCTGAGCTAGGAAATAATCCTTCTCTGTTCCTGTTTCTCTACATGCTCACAAGACCAGGTTAAAGCCATGCCAATTTCAGATTCCTGGAAGTTCCCAGATCTCCAGGCCTCAGTTTCCAGCGTGGCCAAAGCCATGGCTCATATCCACCTTTTGACTGCCTCCTACCATGAGCACCTTTGCCCTGCATTGCCACTTGCCACCCCCAAGACCTTCCTAGAGCTTATGAACACATTCCTGAGGCTGCAACAACAGATGATCCTGCAGATGAAGAATAAGTCCCAGCGGTGAGTGGCTCCATCCCCTGTAACGTACCTCCTTCTGCTCTCTTGGGTTCACTCACTGGTACATTGTATCTCCAGGATCCAGAATGCCATGGAGAATCTGGGAAAGCTGATTGAGAAGCACAATGCCCATACAAACATGGTCTCTACCTGGGAACAGAAACTGGTTAACTCCCTCAAGGTATGGGAGAGAATATTGGGAGGTTTACATAGTGGTCCCAAAGCAGGAGCCCAAAAGAGGACTTAGAAAGAACCAACTAGAGAGAACCATAGTTCTTGTCTCCCTAAGGTCCCCCTATCTCCAGGACATCTCTAATCCCTGCTGCCACCTCATTTAGAGCTTGGCCTCAAAAGATTCTGATGACACAGCAGAGACCAGATTAATTGTTCATAACACATGAAACCCAAATGTCTGCTTCTGGTTGCCCCTAGTCCCTGTGTGAAGTTCATTGTGCTCCCAAGACCTCTGTAGATTCCATGGGGGTGGGTGGCAGGGATTAAATCTGTCACCTCTCATGTCTTTTTCCCTTGAATTTTCTATCACTAGCTCTTTTGTCCTTTTCCATCCACAAAGGCACCAAATCTATAAGACTATTGTGTACAGTGCAAAAAGGTGGATGAGTGATGCCACTAGGGGAAAATTTACATTATAGCACATTATTAAATTTATAGTAGTATACTAGACATCAATGTTCTGAATTTACTTAGTTACCTTCCTCCACCAGGAATATCCCAGAGACCAACTTTTCCCTTCCCCTCCCATCTTCCCAACTCTAGCTCTAAAGTGTTATTCAGCCATCCATTTTTGTTCCTTTAGAGCTCTCCACATACAGTCTCATGTAATAAGAGATCATTTTCTAGTTGAGACCTCAAATACTTTTCCTTATACAGAGCAATCTTCTTTGAATAAACAAACCTCACACACTTGGCTAAAACTGGTGGGCATAAGGGTTATTACACCTTCTGTAACAAAATACTCCCAGTTAAAGGTGTTTTCCCAAACTAAGGAAAAGTTGTTTTATTTTATTTTATTTTATTTATTTGAGACAGAGTCTCCAGCTGTCACGCTGGGTAGAATGCCATTGTATCATAGCTCACAACAACCTCCAACTCTTGGGCTCAAGCAATCGTCTTGCTTCAGTTTTTCTATTTTTAGTAGTGACGAGGTCTTGCTTTTTGTCAGTCTGGTCTTGAACTTGTGAGCTCAAGCAATCCACCTGCCTTGGCCTCCCAGAGTGCTAGGATTACAGGCGTGAGCCACTGTGTGCCGCCAAAAGTTTTGCTTTTAATAAGAGAAATACTAAAGCAGAACTTTCCCCCCTTTCTTGCTACACAAGACTTTGATAATGGTTCAGGGGTAACACGAGAAGTGAACTAATGCCCATCTCATGCTTGGCTAACCTGACTTTCAGCTCATAATGCCTAGCCAGCCTCAGGACTGTCCCTCAGTGCTGCCCAGCTCCAGAGGCAAGGCTTGTGTTGTGTCTGTCTGCATGGTTTTCATTGTGTTCTGTGTAAATAGTGCCCCTGACATTCTCAAGGTCTTACTATCTACAATTTAAGATGACCAGCTAGGACAAGACCTCAAGACTCAGGCAAGTTGCAAAAGAAAAGAAAGAAAGTAAGAGAGCAATAAGAATCTTCTTTGCTATGTTTTCCAAGTTCCAGTTTCTTGCACTATCTTTTTCCAAGATGATTAAAACCAGGAATTGCTGACCTGATTTGGGGTGCTGTGATTCCTTGATTTGTGGATTATTTGCATCAGAGTACAACACAATAAACCAAAGATATGCACGAGTGGCATAATCTCAGGGATCAGTCACTCAACAAACATAATAGTGTGTATTTCTTTCGATGCTTCTCACCCCAGGAAATGGTACCACCACCCACTTAATCATCTGAACTAAATCCCAGGCATTACTCTGGCCCCGTCCATCACTTTTCTCTTTCATATTAAATTGGTTGATTAATTCATTATTGTACTCAACAAAAAGCAATTGAACTCTGAATTTTTTGTCTAGGAATTCATTAATATTTACCATATATACTCCAGTATAAGCCGAGTTTTTTCGGCACAAAATTTGTGCTGAAAAACCTGAACTCAGCACAAATTTTGTGCCAAAAAAAACTCGGCTTATACTCGAGTATATACGGCAGGTCTATGTTTACATCTTGTTTATATTTACATTTTGACAATTAGAATCCTTGCTACAATTTTCTCAAGTGGCTATCTTTTTCTCATTTTACAGATGAGAAAACAGATCCAGAGAGGTTGAGAATTCTCTAACCTCATAACATTGTGATGAAGATTAAATGAGATCTTACATATAAAGCATTTAAAAGGTCTGGCACATAGGAGCTCAATACATGTTGGTTACTATTATTATTAGGTTAGATTGCCTTTAATAAGAGGCTGTAAGACACTCTCTTTGCTGTTTCAGTGGCGACATTTCCCTGGAAGGCATAGACTCATCCAGGTGATTACAAATCAGTGTGTTTTGACAGAGAAGGTCATTTCTGGCGTATCAAGAAATGCTTTCCATACAAAGCCCAGTGCCCTAGCAATACACAGCACAGAACATGTATGGAACATGGTAGGGGCTCAAAAGCATTTCTTAAATATGAATTCCTTAAACATTGATTAAAAAGGGATGCCTGAAGGTTAGATAAGATTTGGTTAGTTGTATAAGGAGGTGGGGAGGCAGAATGTCCCAGGATAAAGTAACAGTACATGCAAAGGGATGTGTGCCACATTGGAGCAAATGAAAGTCTAGACTGGCTGGAAGGCACAGTGCTGTGAAAGAGAAAAGAGGTAAGATTAGAAGGATAAGCGGGAGCCCAGTCACAGAGGTGTAGAAGTGAGAAGTGTTAAGGCCCATGACGATGAAGAGATTTGTTTTTTCGAAAATCGATCAGGTTGCAGTGAGATAAGGAGAGGTGGAAATAAGAGTGGAAACTGAGAGACCAGTTAGGAAGCCAGTGCAGAAAGAGGGAGCTGCAGCACGAGTGATGAATAATGGGAATGGGAGTGAACGTAAGAGGCATTTAGGAATTAGTACTGAAAGCCCTCAAAGATGGACTGGGTTTGGGGGAGTAGAGGAGATGGAGCCAGGGGTGATAAGTAGGTTTCTTCCTTGAGAAACTTGAGTGCATTTTGCCACAGCTCTGAGAAAAAGAATTACAAGGACAGGAGTCAGATTTCAGGGGAGCTGAGGAGTCATAACCAATACATCCAGTTTGGTGCCTGTGGAGTAATGAGACCTTTAGAGATTTCCACAAAGCAGATGGATACATGGTGTGCGGCTGGGAAGAGAAAGAGATTTGGCAGTTTTTAGGTAATCAGAGCCATGATATTAGGAAAGGTTTATATAAATGTAGAGTGAAAAGAAAAAAGGGCCCTGAAAAAATTGCTAAAGAATAGTTAAGGGATGGCAGAGGAAGAGACTGAGAATGTAGAGGATAGACGTCAATGAAAGCCAATGGAGAATATAGCATCATGAAGGCCAAGGAAAGAATGTCTCCAGAGGAAGAAAACTGCCTTCTGTGTCAACTGCTCCTACGGGTCAAGCAACACGAGGAGTGTAGTATAATGGGTACATTCACAGGGTTGGGATTCAGATTGCCTGAGCCTGTATGGTGAAGCAGCTGCAAGAAAAGTAACCACCTACTCAGGGTTGCTTTTCTAGATGTAAAACTCAACAGACCCACATAGCTCAGACTATCTGTGGCCTACTTGGCAAGTGAGCATTATGCTAGGGTTCCAAGACCATGGGGTATTTCCCCATGGCCCAGGATCTGGAGCTGCAGAGTCCGGATCTCTGTTCACAGAGCCTCAACACATATCAGCAGCAACTAGAGGAATGCAGGCTCCAGTACAAGCGGCAGCTGTCAGAGTGTCGGCATCAGGAGAACCTCATTGAGAGCCTGGTCAGACAGCGGGACGCCCTAAAAGGTCAACACGAAGCTTTTCTGGAACAGGTGGGTTTTTTCTACCACTTGCCCTGCATTGCTTCTCTCTTAGAAAAGGCAACCCCTCCGAGGATGCCCATAAAAGAGGATAGTGTGGCTGATTATGGAGTCTCCTGAGGGAGGGGACAAACATAACAGGCTTGTGAGTGGCCTCTCCTGGGGACTTCTAGGAGGAGATGATCCTTCCTGGAAACATACCAGGAGCCCACTTCAGAGTGCATCTCTCCTCATTTAGATGGGCAAAGCATTTATGGGGCCTCTGAGCCAGCTGCAAGTAGCTGACTTTGAGGAGATACGGAGCTATCGAGCGCCACCAGAATCTGTGGTCCGGGTGACCAATGCATTGTGTGACCTGTTCCACCATGAAACAGGCTGGGCCAGTGCCAAGCAGCTGTTATGCACTGAGGATTTTTATCAGGTAGGGAAAGTGGGACAGAATGAAGGAGGAGGGGGAGGCATACAGGAGAGACTTGACAGGGCAGGACTGTCAGGTCAGGGTCCAGAGCACCCATGTCTTCCCTCATTCCTATAACATACATCTTCCCAGGAGCTGGTGTTCTTCCCAAAGGAGAAGATGACAGACTCAGAGCTGATAAAGTTGCACCAAGCTCTGAAGGCTCCAGGGATGAGTGATGCAGCCCTGAAGGCAGTAAGCGTGTCTGCGGCAAACCTGGTGGCCTGGCTCTGGGCAGTTCTGCGCTATGGGCTGGCACAGCGCCGGGGGCTCCCTACTGGCCTGCTAGTGCAGCAAGTGGAGTCAACACTGTCTCGGGAGCAGGCTCGCCTGGGCTACTACCAGTTTCAGGCCCAGGAGATCCTGGAGCATAATTTGGCCCTGGTTAAGAAGGTGGAGGATGCCCAAGCTTCTTACAACTCTGTGTTGCACAGCCTTAGTTTGTCACAGAGCATTCAGTATCCCAAATGGCCTATAAAGGCTGCACTGCTCACGCCCATGCATTCCTGGACTACAGAGCTGCAGGTGACCAGTGCCCTCCCAGATGTATGCCCCAAAGTTCATTTCCTGCCCCTCCCCAGATCCTCCCTATGCCCTTACTCTCCCTTTCTCTCTCTCTCTTTGTCATGCTATCCTCCATATCCCGCCTTGCTCCCCCTGTGGCATCCCTCTACTGCACCCTCACTGGCTTGCACACTCTCTGGTCTTCCCTTGCACTGCAGAGGTTAAAGGGGCGCTGCATCACTGTGTTTGGAGATGCCCTCCTGTGTTCGGCTGCCATCACCTACCTGGGGCCCTTCCCACCGCAGCGGCGCCAAGAGCTCCTGGACAAGTGGCTGGCTCTCTGTAGAGGCTTCCCGGAGGCCTCAGGCCCAGATGATGTGGCACAGGCCCTGAAACAAAAGCAAAAACCCATCAACATGCCACCAAAGAAGCCCCTGCTGCCCACATGCTCACCCTTCAATATTCTGTCCTTGATGAGCTCTGTGTCCGAACAGCACCAGTGGGACCAAGAACAGAAGCCCCAAGCAAAGTCAGCCCGCCTGGCCGGTGTGCTTCTGAGAAGCGCCTTGCACTACACTAGTTTCAGCTGGCTTCTGCTGCTTGACCCCAGCAACCAGGCCCTCGGGTGGTTGAACCCACTACTTCTGGAAGAGAACAGATCCTTGATGTCAGTGGATAGAGGTAAGCAAGGACAATAAACACAAGGTTTCTGGAGGGTTTGAACTGCCTAATGCTCTCACCCTCATGGGGTCTTTCCCTTCATAATGGAGACACTAATTTTTTTATAAGCAAGATGTCCTAGCTTTCATTTTACTACATTAATAAATTTGGTCACATTTACATTTTTTTTCCTGCATGTTATAATAATTCTGAATGTACATGCTGATGATCTTCCACTTCTCCGGTCTTCTCAGCACAGCCCCACTTATCCAATGTTCAGATATCTTGGTGGAATATTTCTATTGACTCTGCTTTGATCAGGGACCCATGTGGGTGAAATTTCTTTTCTTTCTTTCTTTCTTCTTTTTTTTTTTTTTTTTTTGGAGACAGAATCTCACTTTTTTGCCTAGGATACAGTGGCATGGCATCAGCCTAACTCACAGCAATCTCAAACTTGTGGGCTCAAGTGATCCTCCTGCTTCCGCCTTGAAGTATTTGGGACTACAGGTGCCTGCCACAGTGCCCAGCTCATTTTCCTATTTTTAGTAGAAATGGGTTCTTACTCTTGCTCAAGCTGGCCTCAAACTTCTGATCAAGCAGTCACCAGACTCAGCTTCCCAGCGTGCTAGGATTATAAGTGTGAGTCATCACACCCTGCCTTGGGTGGAATATTGAAAGGCAGATTTCCTAAGAGAAGGACGAGAAGGTGTTTATTTCCCAGCAGAAGAAGTTGGGGGTTAAGTTGGTGAGGAAAATGTGACCTTATTTGTGAAAAAGGGTCTTTGCAGATGCAATTAAGTTAAGAAATTTGAATGAGATCATCTTGATCGTTACATGGGTGGGCCAAAAATCCTATGACAAGTGTCCTTGGAGAAGAAGATACAAATACACAGAGCACAGAGGGGAGGCCATGTGATGATGGAGACAGATATTGGAGTTATGTAGCCACAAGACAAGGAACACCTAGAATTGCCAGGAGCTGGATGAGGCATGGATTCTCCTTTAAAGCCTCTGGAGGAAGTGCAGCTTTGCTGACACCTTGATTTTGTGAGTTAGCAGTCAATTCAATCAAGTCACAAAGCTAGATGTAAAGCTAAAGTTTATTTGGTGAATCAGTGAAGGTGTAGCAGCTGAGACTCAATAGGTATCAGCCCTGAAAAGCAGGAGTGCTCATCTTTTAAAGGTTTTAGGTAGAGTTGGATGGAGAGAGTATTACTTTGGTGTTCTGGTGTTAGTGACTGTCGCCAGGTATAGTTCCAGCTGGCTTCTTGCTAATACTGTTCTGTTTGTTTATAGCTTAGTCCCCTAAGCTTAGTTCCATGGTACTCCCCAGTTCCTCATTTCTTATGGTTCGGTCCCAGAAGGGGGGTGGTTTCAGCAGAGGTCATTGAGCAGACAAGATGGAGTGCCCTGCTCAAAATGGAATGGCCTATGCTTGCTCTGTTTTTGGAGTTCAGACTTCTGGCCTCTAGAACTAGGAGAGAGTAAGTTTCTCTTGTTTTAAGCCATTGTTTATGGTAATTTTTAAGGGAATTCCTAGAAAACTAATATATACATCATAGTTACAAGATGTTATCCTTCCAAGCATCATGTCAGAGTTGCTGCTAGCCATTTCTGTCCCTTTTTATCATGAAAGAAAAAGACCTTCCAGAAGTCTGAATAGCCAAAGACTCCTGTGGCCTTTGTCTTCTGGTGTTACTCTATAATTACGTTGTATTTAGTCAGCAAGAAAGACTTTGCAGATATGATTGAGGTTGCTAATCAATTGATCTTAAGAGAGAGAGAGATTATCTTGGATATCTATGTGGGCCCAGTGTCCTTCAAAGCAGAAATGAGGGAAGAAAAGGTGTAGAGATTTGAAACAAGAAGGATTCAATGAACTATTGCTGGCTTGAAGATGGAAGAAGCTACAGGGCAAGTATGAGAAAAAAATGAATTCTATCAAAAACCAGTATGCCTGGAAGGGGAACCCCAACCATCAGAGGAGAACTTCAGCCCCAGATGACACTTGATTTTGGCCCAGTGTAACCCTGAACAGAGAATCCAGCCATGCTGTGCCAGACTTCTAACCTATAAAACTGTGAGATAATAAATGGGTGTTGTTTTAAGTTGATAACTTTGTGTGTCATTTGTTAACAATTTAAAGTGAATGCACCAAACTGTGGGCCTGATAACCTCCACTTGTAAAGAGAACCTTAAAAAAACAAAAAAGAAAAATTTTCTTTTCCAGCTCCTGCAGTACAGGAGGCAAGAGAAAAGAGGGTGGGAATGGCTGTTGGTGTGTGGACAACTGTCTGCATCCACCATACCAGCCATGACTTGGTTAATTTCACAGTATATGGCCTTTCATTTGTAAGTCGCTATCTCCAGGCACTGATTTCTTCATTAGTGAGAACTCTCTTGTTTTTAGTGACAGAATTAGCTTAGGCAGAAAAGGGAAATGCATTGACTCTTCTAACCAACCTACAGAAAGGGCAGAAATGAAGCCAGTTGCAGAGATGAACAGAACCCCTCCCTGGTACTTTATAGTAACAATTATAATAGCCAACATTTATTGAAAGTTTACTCTGTGCCAGTGTAAATACTTTCTACGTATCATTTCATTTAATTTCACGGTAACTCTGTGAGGTCATCACTAACATTAATACCATTTTGCAGATAAGAATTTAAGTCACAGCTTAAGCAACTTTCCTAAGACGTCTTCCTATAGACTTTCCCTCATGGAATGGGACCCTTGGGTGAATTCCTTCTCTAAGAGGAGCTCCTCTGAATCTTTCTGTCCCAGGGAAGGGTGTCATGAGAAATCAAAACAGAAAGAGTAAAGAGGAAGACTCCAAAGAGGAAGATAGTTCTAGTGAATGCAGTAATGAGGCTGAGGACCACAGAAAACAGCAGGAGGCAGAAGAAAGGGAAAATGGGGAGGAGGAAGAGGAAGATGAGGAAGACGAGGAAGATGAGGAAGATGAGGAAGACGAGGAAGAGAAAGAAGATGGGGAAGAAGAGGAAGAGAAGGAGGAGATGGAGAGCCAGGAAACAAAGTCAACCTCTGAGACTCAGACTCCATCTCTTCCCTGCTTTAGAGTGCTCTCAGGTGCTGACCCAGAGCTGGGTCCTCAGCTCTGGGAAGCAGCGACTAGTGGTGAGAGCTGGTCCCCACCCACCCTTTCCCCCCTTTTCTTCAATTCTGTGACTCCCCAGGCCTCTCACATCTCAGTCTGACCTCAGCTCCACCCTTTATACCAGGCACTATGTTAAATTGTCTTGAGGGAACCCTCCTGTACACCCATGGGGAGCTGGTCAGAACCAGACCTCTTGTATGGTTGGTGAGGGGGTTGGGTCATGGGTGCTGGTATTGCCTCCCCTCACAGGCCTGCCTGTGCTACTAACCAACATGGAGCTGGGCCTCGGGTGCCAAGAACTGCAATGGTTACTGCAACGGGAGCTGCTGAGTCCACCCCAGGTGCAGCCTGGCTTCTGTCTCTATCTGAGCACCACCCTACCCCTCCATGCCCTGGAAAAAGGTGAGGCCCTGAGGGAAACTTGCCAACCCAGCTTTGTGAATACACTTGACCCCCAGGGCCAGCCCTAGGAGGGTTTCACTCAACCTGGCTCAGAGCAGGCTCAGGACATTAGGGAGCCATATTGCTGTCCCCAGCCCCTGGCTCGCCAAGGGGAAGGGATTAAGCATCTATCATGTGACCTCAAGTGCTAGGTTGTGAACTGCTGAAGAGGCTGAATGTGCTGGATCTGGGCCTGAACATGGAAATACTAGAAGAACAGATGCTGCACAAAATCTTGAGCAAAGAGCGTCCTGAGCTCAAGACCCGCTGGGAGGACCTAAACATCAGAGCCCTGGATACTTGCAAAGCTGTGGAGATTGCTGAGGTGCTTGGGGGCCCTGTATGTGGGTTGGGATGAGCGTTGAAGGGCTTGGCTATGAGATGGGGATGAATGTGGATGTTTGGGGACTATGGGGAAAAGGCCATATTCATACAAACAATGACTATATGCAGGAGCAGATGCTGATAAGGCTGCTGCCCCAGAACCTGAAAGGTCAGAAACCAGCAAAGTTTCTGCGGAACATGGTGAGGTCGCAGGCAGAGATATGTCAGTTGCGTGCCCAATGGGAAGAGTTAGAAGGGCAGAAGCTACAGGAGATGGTGTTATGGGCACCTTATCGGCGTGTGGTTTGGCATGGAATGGCCATTGTAAAGGCCCTAAGCCCACTGCAGAATATTCTGCCACTTTTCCGTATGAGCCCAGAAAACTGGCTAGCAGCCACCAAGAAGGCACTGGACAGCGTGAAGCCATGTGAGATTAATCATGGGGAGGACCTTGCCAGCCATCTGTTGCAACTGAGAACACACCTGACCCGCCAACTACTGGGCTGCACCGTGGCTGCACTGGGCCTGACTCAAGTACCCCTGGTGGGTGCCTTGGGTGCTTTGGCTGTGCTGCAGGTGACAAGGAAGGCATCAGAGCTGGAGAGGCTAGCACTCTCCCCTGGACTGACAGCCTCTCCCAGCACAAGTCATACCAAGCCAGGACCCAGTGTGGCTCGACCTGCCTGGATAGGGCCAAAAGCCTGGTATGAATGTCGGGTGTTAGAGCTGCTTCCCCCATTTGTGGGGCTGTGCTCATCTCTGGCAGGCCACTCCAGTGTTTGGCAGGCTTATCTGTCATTGTCATCTACAGTGCTGGGTCCTGCACCTGGGCCTGGTTCTGAGCCACTCAGCCTCCTCCAGAAGCTGATACTGTGGCGTGTGCTACGACCTGAGCGCCTGGCAAGTGCCCTGGCAGACTTCACCACCAGCCTCCTGGGCCGGCCCCTGGATGAAAATCTTAGTGCTCCCACCCTGCCCTTTCAACATAGTCAGGCCACTCAGCCCATGCTGATCTTGTTGCCACCACACGGTCATCCCACAGCTGCTGTGCATCCCCTGACTGTCATCCAGAAACTGGCTGCCAACCATGAGCAGGTTTGAACCTAGTTTCTTGGCCACAGAGTGACTGGGATCTAGTGGGCTAAGGGGTGTGGGTGCCCATTCCCAGAATTCTTATGGATATTTCTGAATTACTTAGGGACTTATGAATTACTGTGGCATTAGTCTGGGTCCTTTGGATCACTCTAGTGATTCACTTTGAATCACTCTGCCATCTTTGTTGGTCCCCAGGGGCAGAAGCATCTGCAGGTGATAGCCCTGGGCTCTGAAGCCTGGGATCCCATCTCAGTCGTGGTCAGCACTCTATGCCAGGCCATGGACAAGGGGTACTGGCTGGTGCTGGATAATTGTCATCTGATGCCCCATTGGCCAAAAGAGCTGCTACAGCCCTTGCTGGGACTCTTGGATGGAGCCAAGGGTAGGTTTCCTGCCTAGAGATGCTTCTAGGATCCTACTCTACACTTGGGCCTGAGCTTGGGAATCTCAAACCTCATGCTCAATCCCCTAGCTCCAAGCCTGTCCTCTTGGCCTTGTAGCTAACTCCTGAGCCCCTAACCTCAAGTCTGATCCTTAGACTTTGTATAACCCTTTACCTAAAGCCTAATCTCAGCCCCATGTCTGATCCTAGTGGTCTCAGACCCAGAATCGGAACTGTTGTTAACTGAATCTGAAAGCAGGAATGTGGCCACAGTCCACAGAGATTTTCGTCTTTGGCTTATCACATCTGCAGAGTCTAGTGCTTCCTTGCCAGGTGAGGAGCTTCCCTCTATAGCAGTGTTTTTCAACCTTATTTATCTCACGGTACACTTGAACCTATAGTTAACTTCTGCAGCACACTTAAATTATGTGGATCAAAAAAAAAAAAAAAAAAGCAAAGAAAAGGATATAATTACTATGCATTGAACTTCTTTCAAAAATAATTTAATTAATGATCTTTAAAAATTTCTGTGGCACACCTAAGATCCTCTCATGGCACATCAGTTGAAAATCACTGCTCTACGGGCTCTCAAATTGGAAGGGGGAGGGCAACCATGCGCTGTGTTGACTCAGCACTCTTCTTCCTCCCCAGCTGTTCTGACTCAGCACTCCATGCCTGTTTTCTGGAACCAGTCCCTAGAGCTGAACCACGTTTTGATTGACAGTGTGGACCTAGCCCAGCAAGGACTCTGCACGAAACCCCCCACCCAGATCCTGCCTTTGCTCCTTCTACATGGCCTCCTGCTACACCGGCAACTTTATGGAATGAGGTTGCAGGCACATAGGGGACGCTGGTGAGGGACCCTGCCTATCTTGCTCAGTTAATTACTCAGCAAACACTGAGTATCTTCCACATGCTGGGATGAGTAAAATTAATTCATCCTTAAGGGCTCCAAAGTGTGAGGGCAAGGAGAAGTCAAAGAAGCTTTCTCCAAGGACTTTGGGTCTTGTTTTTGTTATTATTATTATTTTTTGAGACAGAGTCTCACTTTGTTGCCCTTGGTAGAGTGTTGTGGCGTCACAGCTCACAGCAACCTCCAGCTCTTGGGCTTAGGTGATTCTCTTGCCTCAGCCTCCCTAGTAGCTGGGACTACAGGCGCCCGCCATAGTGCGCGGCTATTTTTTGTTGCAGTTTGGCAGGGGCGGGTTCAAACCTGCCACCCTCGGTATATGGGGCTGGTGTCCTACTCACTGAGCCACAGGCGCTGCCCGGATCTCGTTTTTAATTAAGTCTTAAAAGCAAAAGCAAATCCGGTGAAGAGGGGAATCTTTCTGAGCAGAGGTGTGGCTGAGGTGGATATGCTGTGGATTGAGTAGGGAGAGTTGAGCCTCATCATAAAAAATATTTAAGACTATGGCAGGATCCTAATTTTATACTGGAACATTGGGAAGCCACTGAGTGGTTTTAAGTAGAAGAAACGTGATCCTTTTTGTCTGTTAGAAAGATCACTCTGACTGTAGTGTGGAGAATGGACAAGAGGAGGCAGGGTTAGAAGCAAGCAAAGCACTTTGGGGGGCCTCTCATAGTCTCTAGGAAAGAGATGGTGGTATGGGTGGTAAGAACTGGGCTGGTAAACACAGCAGGGATACAGAATAAATACGAGGCAAGGAAGAAGGAGGAGTTGAGGATAAGTCCTAGATTTTTGCTATAGACAACTGGGTAGTTGGTGGTACTTTTCATTGGGATAGGGGGTGGGGCAGGTCTTATGAGCGGGAAATGATAATTTCATTTGAAAGCAACGTTGTATTTGAGGTTCCCAGTGGCAATGACTAGTGACCACTCATGAGTCTGGAGCTCAGGAGAGAGGTTTGGAATGAAGAAAAAATTTGAGAGTCCTCAACATATAGATGGTATTTGATACTCTACTTTCTGCTTCCCTTCCCCAGGAATCAAGGGACGCTAACCCAGGTCCTTCAGAACCAAGGTCAGCTGTGGGCTAGTCTCAACAATCCCAGTGTTGCCATGCAGGAGCTGGCTGGTGAGACCCTTCCTTTCCAGGAGAGCCTGGAAAAGGGTGGGGGTTGTGAGTATTAAGAGTGGGTTATAGTTCACAACTTTGGTTTTGGAGATAGTGGAAACTGGAAGGACTGAAACTCAGAGGTTCTGACCTCATTTCAGCTTCAGTTTTCTATGGAGGTCCTGTGGGGGACAATGAAGACAGGAAGACCCTGGTTAGCCTCACACAAGCTTGCCTGAACCCCAGCAACAGGGGTGGGGTCCAACCACACACACCCCAGTATCTGCTGGCCATGCTGATGCCCAGCCCAGGTAAGACCCTGCCAGGTGTTTGTGTTGGGGTGGGGAATAGTGCGGTGCAGTGCCAGCCCCCACAAGAATGTGAATAGCAGTACCAATGAAGGCATATGAGGGGACAGTATTTACATAGTGATGGGGTTGAATGCATAAAGGATTAGAGAAAGGCCTACTCCCTGGGGCCTGCGGTAGGTCAGTCCATTTTGTCCCTCACCCCTCACCTCTATCCTTAAGAGCTAGGGGAGCTGGATGCAATGGCAGAATGCAAGGCCCAGATGCAACTAACGCCCACACTATCTGATCCCCGTATCTGCGGACTGAGCGAAAGTTCCCAGGCTTGGCTGTTGCGACGCCAGAGTCGCGCTCTCTGGAGAGCTCTACAGCTGAGTTCACCAACATGGGTTCCCGTGGCTCAAGGACGTGCCAGACACAGGGAAAGGCGACTGCGGCAACGTCTACTGCAAGCGAAGCGGAAGCTGGAGTCACTGCAGGTACTGCTGACCAACGCTACTCAACACGAGTTTAGTGCCCCTTGGGCAGTGCTGGGCCCGAATGCACAGCGGCCTCTCGAGGGCTTCCTGGAAGTCGAGGTGCTGGAATTGAGCCAGTTGGCAGATATAGTACAACGTGACCTCGACTGCCTGTTGCAGCAGCTGAAGGGCGCACCCCCTTGTGCCTCCCAGCGCTGTGCCGCAGTGGCTCACGCTCTGTGGACTGGGCGGCTACCCCACCCGTGGCAATCTCATGCGCCTGCGGGTCAGCAGCCGCCCTGGCACTGGCTGCGACAGCTGTCGCGTCGTGGGCAGCTGCTGGTTCGCTACCTGGGCACGGGCACGGGCACGGACACCTCTGTAGCAGAACGCATCTTCCACCTGTCAGCTTTTGGCCACCCCAGGCGCCTGCTGCTGGCACTGCGCTGGGAGGCTGCCCTTAACCAGAATGTGTCCAGCTCGATCCATAGCCAAGGCGTGGGTTCCAGTCAGTTCTTGCAAAAACGTCAGGAGTTGAATAGCAGCCCTCTGCACCTCCAGGTATCTTTGCGCAGCCCCTTCATCCTCAGTACCAACCCCCTCAGAGTCCCTGATTACACCTCACAGTCACCCCATCCTGCCTCTTTGTAATCTTGCTCCCCAGTAATTTGGCTCATTGGTTTTGTTCTCTGTTTTCAGTCTACCATGACACCCTCCCACTCCCAACACCCAACTTTATAGCCTTGCCTGACTATAATGGTTCTGGTGCCCCCAGGTTGAGAATGGTCCAAATCCTGCCGTTCCAGAGATGGGGCTGCTGCTAATTGGGCTACAGCTCCTAAATGCCGAGTGGGACCCCATAGCTGGGGCTTTACAGGACAGTCCTTCCAGCCAGCCCAGCCCTCTGCCTCCAGTCAGCGTCAGCACAAAGGCCCCAGATGCCAGAGACCTTCCATCCCCAGCCGGTCTGACTATGTACTCTTGTCCTGTGTACATGGCTGGGCCCCTTGGCACCACAAAGCTGCAGAGCAAGAACATCCTGATGCACCTGCCCCTACCCACAAAGCTCAGCCTAGCCACCTGTGTCCAACGGAGAGTCCATGTGTGCAGCCCACCCCTGCCCTGAGCCCTCTACTAAAATAAAGTTGCAGTGTTTCCCATGAAAGATTTCTGAAATTAGGAAGGAGTAGGGTGTGTAGACACCAAGGCGGCAAAATATGACACACTGAGGGACAAACAGTGTTCATGACTGAGGAAAAGAAGTGTATTCACACTGAAGGTAGAAGAAGGCATGTGTCTGGCAACTGGGAAGGGCAGGGTGGGTACACTGCCAGGCAAGGGGTCGGGTGTCAGTCATGTATCCAAGACAATGTCTCGCAATGGTTAATACACAATCCCGAATCCTTGCCCTATTCTTTACTGTGGTGTCAGCACTTGTGCTACATCCACAAAGGATATTTTTGAGTAAAGACTGCTAGAATTCAAAATGTTTTCTTAAGGCATATTTCAGTGCTGCCCTACTGCTCACCCTCCCCATGATGGATTCTCTGTATGAGTCATACACATGAAAAACAAAAGCCAAATAAGAAACAGAATCCTACAGTCATTCAATAATTATTTATTGAGCACTCATCGGAACCAGGTGGTGTTTTTTTTTTGTTTGTTTGTTTTTTGAGACAGGGTCTTACTATGTCACCCTCGGTAGAGTACTATGGCTCACAGCAATCTCAAACTCTTGGGCTTAAGCAATCTTGCCTCAGCCTCCCAAGTAGCTGGGACTACAATACCTGGTTACTTTGTTGTTGCAGTTGTCCTTTTTGTTTGGCAGGCCTGGGCTGGGTTCGAACCCATCAGCTCTGGTGTATGTGGCTGGCGCACTAGCTGCTGAGCTACAGGAACTGAGCCAGAACCAGGTTTTTCTTCCAGACACCAGTGAGGTCGTTCTAACATAGGGAAACAGGCAATAAAAGGTCAACATATAAATAATTCTAATGATTTTTGAAGTGATATAAAGAAAGCAAAATAGCTTAATGTGTTACAGAGTGAATAGAAGGGAGCAGTTCATATAGTTTGGGTGACTAGGAAAGGCTTCTTAGGTATTTTAGAGAGAGCTATTTGAAGATTTAAGAATACTCATTCAGGTGAAGCCCTCAGTAGGTGCAAAAGTCTACAGGCAGAAACAACTTTGAAGTATTCAAGAAACAGATCATGTAGCTGCAGCATGAAAATTGAGGGGCAGAATGATCCAAAATAATGAAAAGGTACTGGAAAGGGATAGATCATATGGTTATGGTAATAAGTGTGTATTTGTCTTTTTTTTTTTTTTTTTTTTTTTTTTCAGTATTTGGCTGGGGCTGTTTTTAAACAGCCACCACTGGCAAATTGGGCTGCCACCCAACACCACAGAGCCACAGGTGCTACCCAAAAGCATGTATTTTTAAAAATCAATATAAT
>CAUYPK010150767.1:0-46826 GCA_963574355.1 Loris lydekkerianus | reverse complement strand
CTTTATTACTAGTGTTAAAATAAGTTAAAATGGAGAACAGGGTAGAAGAATTTCTAAGCAAACCAAGCCAGGTAAGCCATGGAGGCAACCTTGACTCTGCCTGATTTGCAAACATAAGTGAAACTTAATTTGGGCTGTTTTGTTTTGTTTTGTTTTTTTTTTTGTACATGCCTTTATTAAAGTAAAATGAAACTTAAGCTCAACCAATCAGAAGCCACCAACTAACTGAAAGTTATATACCCAGTATATAACTTTTGGTTTTTTATTCTATACCTTTCTCTTGGGATTGAGTTATTGACTCCTCACTCAAGGTCCTTTATATCAGAAGCTGGTTGTATACGTTCTACCCTGTAGCCCTGGGCCAGCCCTTCTCATCCTCGAGTCAGACCTTGGATCCTGAGTCCTGGCTTGGTCTGCACCAGGGCCTCATTACTCGAGGAGTTGAAGCAAAAGATGCCAAATCTGTGAAAGCCAAGATTTCTTAGAAATTTATAAACAGCATTTGAAAAAGATGCAGTGGGGGCCGGGTGCAGTGGCTCATGCCTGTAATCCTAGCACTCTGGAGGCTGAGGCAGCTGGATCACCTGAGGTCACAGGTTCGAGACCAGCCTGAGCCAGAGCGAGACTCCCGTCTCTAAAAATAGCCGAGTGTTGTGGCAGGCTCCTGTAGTCCCAGCTGCTTGGGAGGCTGAGGCAAGAGAATTGCTTGAGCCCAAGAGTTTGAGGTTGCTGTGAGCTGTGACGCCATAACACTCTACCAAGGGCAACAGTCAGACTCTGTCTCAAAATAATAATAATAAAAATAAAATAAATAAATAAATAATAAAATTACCATGCTTCAGGGCAGCAGCTATTGTTTTTTTTAAATTAAATGTGAGTTTTCTCAGAAATAGAGGAAGTAGGTACCAAATGCTGGCCACAGAAAGAAACTGGTCAGAGAAGTGGAAGTAGCAGGAACCCTTGGGGGAAAGTGATCGGGTTATTCTAGTTCATGACAGGCAGGAGGGGTGGACATCATCAGGTATATATCCTAGACTTCGGTAAAACAGGTCTAAACATTTATCATAGATAGTAGGATTTCCTAGACAAGAGACTCCCAAAGGGAAGATGACAAGTGTTTGGGAGAAGTGCTTTGAAATGAAATTCTAAATCTTGCAAATAAGGATGACATTGGAGGATGGGTGTGGTGACTCATGACTGTAATCCTAGCACTCTGGGAGGCTGAGCTGGGAGCATCACTTGAGCTCAGAGGTTTAAGACCAGCCTAAGCAAGAGAGAGACCCCATCTCAACTAAAAAATAGAAAAACTAGCCAGGTGTAGTGGTGGATACCTGTAGTTCCAGCTACTCAGAAGTCATGGTCTTAAGGTATGGGCCCTGAAATCCAGGTACATGTTCTTTGACTCAAATGCTATCAGATGAAACTTAGCCACATGACCTCAACTGGTTGTTAGGTGGGCTGGCTGTGTGGTGTAGCCACGCACTTAAGGAAGGAATTTTTTTTTTTTTTTTTTTTGTAGAGACAGAGTCTCACTTTATTGCCCTTGTTAGAGTGCTGTGCCATCACAGCTCACAGCAACCTCCAGCTCCTGGGCTTAGGCGATTCTCTTGCTTCAGCCTCCCCAGTAGCTGGGACCACAGGCACCCGCCCCAACACCCGGCTATTTTTTGGTGAAGTTTGGCCGGGGCCGGGTTTGAAACCACCACCCTTGGTATATGGGGTCGGCGCCCTACTCACTGAGCCACAGGTTTTTTGGTGGATAGCTCGTCATCTCCACCACGGCACATTGCTAAGTGTCTTCCATGAAAGGGTTTATCCAAAGATATGCAATAATATTTGAGAGGCAAATTAAGCTTACTAATTGCTAAGAAGAAATAGCAGAATTTTCAAGTCCAAATCAGAACCTGAGCTAAGAAGACTACTCTGAAAGACACAGGCCCCTGGGCTTGTCAATATTACAGACTTTTATACACATAAGGGCACAGTGCCCCTATCATACTTCTAATTAATTCACATATATTAAGTACTACATATTTTGCCAATTAAAAATTAGTCCTATCACTTTTAAGGCATATTGACAATCAGAATATCAGGGCCAGGTGTGTGTTGGCTCACGCCTGAAATCCTATCACCCTGGGAGGCCAAGGTAGAAGGAGCCCTTGAAGTAGAAGTAGAAGCCCTCTACCAAAAATAGAAAAATTAGCCAGATGTAGCAGCAGGTGCCTACAGTCTCAGCTGCCTGGGAGGCTGAGGCAGGAGGAACGCTAGAACCCAGGAGTTTGGGGTTGCTGTGAGCGAGGCTGACAGCACTGCATTCTAGCCTGGGTGAGAGTGAGACTCTCAAAAAGAAAAAAAAAACAGCCTAGCATATGAGATAGCAATACGCGAACCACTTACAGTAAGTAGGTCCTCTGGGACACGGAGACCCGAGAAAAGCATTTCAAACATACCCCGGAGGGTATAATCTTCATCAGGGAACTTCAGATGCTACATTGTCATCTCTAGATTAAAACTAACAGCTAACATACATCACACTGTCCCAGCCCTTGATGTATATTGAAAACATTCACACACTGTGAATAGACGAGGCACCAGAACAGAGATTATCGTCAGCTAGGTCCATTCTGTGCAGCTACAGACATGTAAATATTCCCTGAAGGATTCTATAATTCAGGATTTGATGACTAAGACAAAAGAAGTGAAGAAATGAACCCACTCTGCACTTTACACAGTTCTGGAAATCCTGAGGTCAATTTCTACTTCTTCTTCACTAAGGAACTGACGGTGACAATTCACCTCTATGTCTGAGGAAGTATCCATTCCTTTTCAGAGTCCCACGCTGCTCTCATACCACATGGTATAGGGCGTCTACTTCTTGCATCTGGGTCTTTATTGAAAATGAAACTGATTCTTTTTTGCTTTGGCTGTGACTCAAAATACAGTCCTCAACTATTGAGTCTCTATCAATTTCTTTGGATCTGATTGCATTATTGCCTGTGGAAACTGCAATGTGACTAAGATTAAGTGTGAGATTAAAAGCAAAGACTCTAAGTGTCTTCCATGAAAGGAAGTTTCTCCACCTGACATCTGAGCTGACAGATGCAAAGTTCTTGAGACAGCACCTGGCACCCAGCAGCACTCTGGGGTTCGCCTGTTATTACTTCCCTAGTATCACTTTCTGCCAACAGACCTTTAGATGGTGGGGCTTTGAACCTTCTCTGCTTTAGAAAGAAACCACTGGCAAACACTTTTACATTTTTCTGTTCCTCTTTGTATCCGTTTGGTTCCTCCCTGTGTCAAGGCTGATGCACCTGCTGTTAACGCACCAGGTGGACCTGTTTTCCAAATGCAGAATGCCCTTCTATTATTATATATATTTTTTTTGTAACAGAGTTTCACTATGTCGCCCTCAGTAGAGTGCTGTGCCGTCACAGCTCACAGCAACCTCAAACTGTCACCTCTACAAAGTAGGAAAAGCAAGGACAAGAACTCCATCTACTGAAATAATTTTCAGCCTTTCGCAAATAACAATGTAATGTGGAATTGAAAAAAAAAAATTTACCTTTCTCTTTCACCTGCTAACTTATAAACAGTTTTATTGCTTTGATTATAGATTGCCAAATTGCTTTCCACAATGCTATATAAAAGGCAGTAGCCTTTACTGCCAACAGGGAGATGATCATGCCTGCTTTCTTACATCCTGTTAACCCTGGGTATTATCATGTAAAAACTTTTTTGTGCCAGTGTAATCAATAGAAAAATCACCCTGATTATTTGGGGTTTTTTGTTTGTTTTGTTTTGTTTTTTTTTAGAGATAGGGTCTTGCTGTGTTGCCAGGCTAGTCTTGAACTCCTGCCTAGCCTCAAGTAATCCTCCTGTCTCAGCCTCCCAAAGTGCTGGGATTACATAGTGAACTACCACACCTAGCTGAATTTTATGTTCTTTGATCTTTGCATTTTATTTTATTTTATTTTATTTTATTTTAGAGACAGAGTTTCACTTTGTTACCCTAGGTAGAGTGCCATGGTGTCCTAGCTAACAGCAACCTCAGACTCTTGGGCTCAAGCAATTCTTTTGCCTCAGCCTCCCAAGTAGCTGGGACTATAGATGCCTGCCACAACGCCTGTCTATTGTTTTAAAGACAGGGTCTTTCTCTTGCTCAGACTTGTATTGACCCTTGTCAGGGCAATCTACCCACCTCGGCCTCCCAGAGCGCTGGGATTATAGGCATCAGGCACTGCACCCAGCCTCAAAAAGCTTTAAAAATGATAGATCTCGGGCGGTGCCTGTGGCTCAAAGGAGTAGGGTGCCGGCCCCATATGCCAGAGGTGATGGGTTCAAACCCAGCCCTGGCCAAAAAAAAAAAAAAAAAAAAAAAAAAACTTGCAAAAAAAGAGATAGATCTCTGGGCTGGGCACAATGGTTCACACCTATAATCCTAGCACTCTGAGAGGCTCAGGTGCATGGATTCACTTGAGTTTAGGAGTTCGAGACCAGCCTGAGCAAGAGTGAGATCCCACCTCTAAAAGATAGCCAGGTGTTGTGGCAGGTGCCTGTAGTCCAAACTACCTGGGAGGCTGAAGCAAGAATCACTTGAGCCCAAGAGTTGGAGGTTGCTGTGAGGTATGATGCTGCAGCACGCCACTGAGGGCGACAAAGTGAGTCTGTCTCAAACAAACAAACAAACAAACAACAAAATAGACCTCTGTACAAACTGGGGTGGTCCTTGACTTGTGTAATATTCAGAGAAGCCAGCCTTACTGGTCTACAAGCAATTTAGGGAAAAAACAAAACAAAACAAAAAAAGGAGTATGAATTTAAGTAATTTCAGATTATAATTTAGGACATTAATTTTGCAAACTACTTATTTCCTTAAAGTATTTTTAAAATACTTAAAAAAAATTTTTTAAAATATTTAAAATATTAAAAATAGTGTATTGTTGGCATATACATAGAGATTCTTTTCTTTCTTTTTTTGAGACAGAGCCTTAAGCTGTCACCCTGGGTAGAGTGCTATGCCATCACAGCTCACAGCAACCTACAATTCCTGGGCTTAAGTGATTCTCTTGCCTCAGCCTCCCAAGTAGCTGGGAGTATAGGTGCCCGCCACAATGCCCAACTATTTTTTGGTTGTAGTTGTCATTGTTGTTTGGCAGGCCCAGGCTGGATTTGAACCCGCTGGCTCAGGTGTATGTGGCTGGCGCCTTAGCTGCTTGAGCTACAGGCACTGAGCCCATAGAGATTCTTTCCCACCTGCCAGCCTCCCAGAGTGCTAGGATTACAGGCGTGAGCCACTGCACCTGGCTGAGATTCTTTTTTTTTCATGCCTCAAACTACTTTTTATTTGCAGTTACATGATTTCACGCAATTTTTCTAAACAATGACATAAAATAGATCTCCTTGTATATAAATAACTTACATAAAGCTCCATAAAGTAAATGCTCCATAAAGTAAACGCTCAAAGGCGCTACAACAGATCATCTACTCCTACAGTGTTCTCGTATTCAACAGAGTTGATGCACAATATATAAATACTCAAGTCCAATATTAAAAACTCAGGCACTTGACTAACCTTGATAAAGTTTCCCAAACGATATCAATATATCTAAAGTGCACATATATATTTTTAAGAAAGATTATTCTCAATAACTTATATAAAAATAAGTTTGCTGGTTTGGTGCATCTAACTTCACTGCTGTTAGTATGAACTTTTAATTTTCAGTGCATGGTGAGGTTTATTCTACCCTTCTCTCAACATGACACCAACAAAATCAAAAGAAGCTGGTGAGGCGCTAACATGAGGATTAATGCAGTGATTCCGGTCACCATGCATTCCGGGAAGAGGTACCCATGTCACTGGAATTGGATGGTACGGTTTATTCTTCCTTCCCTGATTTGGATCACCAAATGGAACAGCAGGAGGGCAGTGGTTCTGATGGCCATTCCCTTAGTACATTCCTGGCTTTTTTCTGGGCAACGGATGCCACATTGGAGGAGGGGAATATCAGTTCCGAAATCTGGTACACCGGGCTTGGTGTTGCAGTCACCGAACTAGGTTTCACTTCCACTTCCTTGTTTCTTCATCTGAGGAAGAAGATCCTGAATGATAATCAGAGGTAACTTACTGGGAGATCTCGTCCTTGTTCTCACCCTCATTTTCAAAGCTGGCAACAATGACCGCATTGTTTTTCTCTCCCTACCGACAGCACACCTCACACGGGTCTACCCAGAGGCTCAGCTCCTTTGGCAAGCCCAGGTCCCTGTACAAGATGCCGCTGTTCTCACAGGCTTTCAGGATCCATTCTCTGAAACGTATTGACACGAACGCATCTGTAAGCCTGTGCTTTTGATGGTTTTTCTGGATACCAATGATTTTTGTATTTTTCTTAAAGTATTAGAGTCAATTTCTCAGCAAACCTCTCAAATGTCTCTTTTTTCAACTTATCGAAACTAGCCTTGTGAAAAAGAAGGCAACAGCGGCAATTTCGTTCTTCATGTTTTTCTCTTGGTCCTGCGCGCGCGGCTCCCGCGCCGTCTGCCGGCCAAGCGCGCGCTCAGAAGACTGGCTGGCGGGCGGGCGGGCGGGGAGCGCGCGCTCAGAAGACTGGCTGGCCGGCGGGCGGGCGGGCGGGGAGCGCGCGCACGAGCGAGCGCGGAGGGCTCGCGGCCCCGAAGAGGGGAGGGGCGATGACCCGGCCAAAGGTCCGCGCCGCGCGGGACCGGTTCGCGCACCACAGGGGGACGACCTGACTGAGATTCTTAAAAAGTATAGTATAACATCAATTTTATTAAAAATGTTTATACGTCTATTGGAAGCTGGAAGACTGTCACTCTGCAGTGCATTGTTTGAATAATGCTATTATAAATGATTTTCATGTTGCCTTTGTACTTTTCTGTATTTTTGAACTTCCCCCAATGTACATGCCACCTTTGCAGTAGGAAAAAAATGCAGTAAATATTATTTTTTAAAGTTAGAAGAGAAGAAAGACATGGGAACTTCTTATTTCATGTTCTTTATAACTTGCTGAAGACAAGCAAGGTGATATTGCTATTCCTGGCCATTGTTCTGATATGAACAAGGTGTGGTAACCTATTACCCAGCATTATAGGAGGCCTTTTGACGTCATTAGGAAGCTAGGTGAGACGGGGATGGGACAGTTTCACAATGTGACTTCCTGGTAGCCAAAGGGATATTCTCACTTTAGGGCTTTGTTGGGGTTTGTCTTCTTTCTTACAACTGGAATTCCTTTTCTGAGGTAGCCAAGGATTATGATCAAAGGAAGACAGGGAAGTCTGCGGCCATAATTGTAGGCCTTCTTCTAATATTCAGACCTATTTTTTACTTTGGAAAGGGCTTATGAAAATAATAATAATCTTCTTACTTCTGTTTTTATGGTGGCTTCATATAAGTTATCTTAACATCTATTTTAAAAATGCAAATATTAAAAAACACAGATTATCTTATAAGAATTAAAGGTTACTTTTAAAGATAAGTTTAATTTGATCCTGCAATCCTAATATTAAGCATCTATCCTGAAGAAAAAAATATCCTTTTATCATAAGGCTATTTGCACTAGACTTTTTATGGCAGCTCAATTTATAATTGCCAAAGTGTGGAAACAACATAAATGCCCACCAACCTAGGAATGGATTAACAAACTGTGGTATACGTATACTAGGGAATACCATTCAGCCATTAAAAATATGGAGACTGGCTGGACATGGTGGCTCATGCCTGTAATTCTAGCACTCTGGGAGGCTGACGGGGGGGGTGGGTGGATTGCTTGAGCTCACGGGTTCAAGACCAGCCTGAGCCAGAGTGAGAGCTTGTCTCTAAAAACAGCTGGGTGTTGTGGCAGGCTCCTGTAATCCCAGTTACTTGGGAGGCTGAGGCAAGAGAATTGCTTGAGCCCAAGAGTTTGAGGTTGCTGTGAGCTAAGACACCATAGCACTCTATCATGGGTGACAGAATGAGTCTCTGTCTCCCCCACCCCCACAAAATGATGGAAACTTTACCTTTTTTGTAATAACCTGGATGGAGGTAGAACACATTCTTCTTGGTAAAGCATCACAAGAATGGAGAAGCAAGAATGCAGTGTACTCAGTTCTAATATGAAGGCAGTGGATGAGCTAACACAAGGGGTTGGATAGGGGAATGAGGGGGTGGGATGGGGAGGAGGGAAATGGAGTGTCACGGTGTATGGCACATCTTGGGGGCAGGACACAATTATAATTGTCAGATATACTTTATCTAACAAATGTAATCAGTGTAACCTAATTCTTTGTACCCTCAATGAATCCCAAACAATAAAAAAAAGATTAAAGCACAAAATTTAGAACCAAGGCCCTTTCAATTTTTATTACAGACTGATATTACAACCTATGCTACTTTTGAGATAACTTTTTCATTTGTTTCTTTAGCCTTCATTACTTATGTTTTTGCATAGTTCCAATGATCTGTACATGAAAATATTTTTATTATGGTGTTATGGTTTTATTATGGTGTTATGTTGTCAACTTTTTTATATGTCATCAAATGACATTAATAATTTCTATTACTGGCTTGGCACCCATAGCTCAGTGAGTAAGGTGCCGGTCGCGTACACTGAGGCTGGCAGGTTTGAACCTGGACCTGGCCTGCTAAACAACAATGACACCTGCAATCAAAAAATAGCCCGGCGTTGTGGTGGGCGCCTATAGTCCCAGCTACTGGGGAGGCTGAGGCAAGAGGATCACTTAAGCCCAAGAATTCAAGGTTGCTATGAGCTGTGATGCCATGTCACCAAAGGGTGACATGAGAGACACTGTGTCAAAAAAAAAAAAAAAATTCTATTACTGCACCTAACACCAGGTCCGATAATTAACTCAAACCTTAGATTACTTGACATACAATAAGTTATAAATGTTTACTTTTAAACTTACAGTGTGGTGCATGGAGGATATTTCAATGAATAAGACATCCAATGTCCTAATTATCTTGAAATTTCCATGCTAACGGGAGAAAGAAAATTTTGAAAAAGTATTTTATTTATTGTGAAAAAGGCATTTATTTATTAATATTTCTTTTTATCTTTTTTTGAGACAGAGTCTCACTCTGTGCCCTGGGTGGAGTGCCGTGGGGGTCATAGCTCACAGCAACCTCAAACTCTTGGGCTTAAGTGATTCTGTTCCTCAGCCTCCCAAGTAGCTGGGACTACAGGCACCTGCTACACCTGAGCTATGGGCACTGAGCCTAAAAATGTATTATTATACCTATTTGAACATTTGAATCACAGAGAGGTCAGAGACTAACATTTCCAAGATCATCCAAGTTGTAGGTGTTAAAAGTAGAGCATTCTAACCCAGGCAAGCTGCTTCTTCACTGGTCCAACCAAATGTTCTGGGAATTCAGAGAATAGATCAAATAGAGCTGGAAACGTTTTAGTTTACTTATGGCTGCTATAACAAATTATCACAAATCTAATGGCTTAAAACAACACAAATTTATTACCTTACAGTTCTGGGAATCAGAAGTCCAAAAATCTTTCACTGGGCTCAAGTGAAGGTGTCAGCAGGGCTAGGCATGATGGCTCTTGTCTGTAATCCCAGCACTTTGGGAGGAGGCCAAGGCAGGAGGATCACTTGAAGCCAGGAATTTGAAAATAGCCTGAGCTACAAGACAAGACTATGTCTCTACAAAAAATAAAAAAGAAATAGCTAGGGCTCAGAGTGGTGGCTCGTGCCTATAATCCTAGCATTCTGGGAGGCAGAGACAGTGGATCTCATGAGCTCAGGAGTTCGAAAACAGTCTCCTGAGCAAGACCTCATAACTCTTCTAAAAATAGAAAAATTAGCTGGGCATTGTGGCAGGAGTCTATGGTCCCAGCTATTTGGGTGGCTGAAGCAGGATTGCATTAATCCAGTAGTCTGAGGTTGCTATGAACCAGGCTGATGCCATCATGTGAACTCCAGGCTGGGCAACAGAGTGAAACTCTGTCTCAAAAACAGAAAAAAAATAGCCAGGTGTGATAGTGCACACCTGTAGTGCTAGCTAGTCTGGAGGCTGAAGCAGGAGGATGGCTTGAGTCCAGGAATTACAGGTTATAGTGAACTATGATGATGCTACTGTGCTCCAGCCTCAGCCCATGACAGAGGTGAGACCCTGTCTCATTAAAAATAAAAAAACTTTGTTTGTCAGGGGTCAGGCTGGTTCCTTCTGAAGCTCTGCAGGAAGAACCAGTTTCCTTGTGGTTTCTAGAGGCTGCCTACCTTCCTGGGCTAGTGCTGCTTCCCTCCCACCACTTGCTTCTGTTATGTCTTCTACTGTGGCCTTTCCCTTCTCATCCCACTCTCCTTAGAGAACTTGGAATTGTACTGCACCCCTAGACAAACCCTCTCCCTAACTCAAGATCCTTCATGGTATTTGTGAAGTCCCTTTCCCCATGTAGGGTCACATATTCCTTGGCTCTGGGGATTACAAGGACATCTCTGGAAGGCTTTATTCAGCCCCTGGGAAGGTTAGACTTGTGCTTTGGAATAGAAAGAAGCAGGATATGGGGGGGCTTTCTCATGGCAGGCCCAGCACCAAGGGCTTGGTGTTAGTTTGCCAGGGCTGCCCTAACCAAGTACTGAAGACTGGGTGGCTAAAAAGAACAGAACTATCCCCCATGATTCTGAAGGCCAGAAGTCTGAGATGAGGCGCTGCGGGGTCGGCGGCTTCTGGGGCCTCTCCTGGGCTTGCAGGTGGCTGTCTTCTGTACTCACACATTGTCTGTGCCCAGATTTCCTCTTTGGAAAGGACAGTTGTTCTGGAAGAGGGCTCATCCTAAGGGCTTCATTTTAACTTAATTACCTCTTTAAAACCCTATTTACAAAAATTGTTTCATTCTGAGGTACTGAGGGTTAGGATTTCAACATAGGAATCCTGGGGGGACACAATTCACCTGGAATCGGCTTAGTAACATGCCAACAACTGCTGACAGGAGCTGGAAGTTGGAACGTGGCTGACAGTAGCTCACCCCTTGCCTAGTGTCTCCTAGATGTCAAGTACAAAAGGGAGATTGACCCCCAGCCTGCCTGCTCTAAGAGTCAGGCCGGGGATGCCAGGGCAGTTGTGATGGCAGAGAGTGTGACTGTGGACGCCACAGACTAGCAGAGGGTGGAGGGCGAACTTTGAGTCGCGGGAAAGAGCAGAAACAACAGGGTGGGGTCGGATTGTGAAGGCCTTTACGGTCTGGCACAGGCACTGAGCAATCTAGCAATGAAATCTGGGATGAGGGAGAAGCAGCATTTCCCCATCAAACTTTAACTAAATAATCGTCCAGTTAAAGTTCTTACAAATTCTCAGTGACTCAGAAACAGAAGACCAGGGCAAGTTCCTCTCCACTGAACAGATTCCCCAAGGCAGCCCTTGTCATTTTGACTACCACCAGCACCTGGAGATGCCCTCAGCTTCCCTGCGGACAGCCAATCCTGACACCTCAGGGGTGACTGCCACACTTCTTTCCCACCCAGAATTGTTTTAAGTTCCTTGTTTTAGAGGCTGATTTACTTCATCTTTTTCTTTTTTTTCCTATCTGCCCCTTGCCCATTTATACTATTTTTTTCAGCCTTTATACTGGGAAAAGGAGAAATGTAAAAGAACTGAAATAATTCAATGAAATGTAAGCAGCTTTTTGAGAGGATAACCTATAAATTTACTTTAAGGTATACGAGGTGGGGAATGAGTGCCACGATCAAGCTGATTAATGCAGCCACACCTTACATGGGTACCTCTTCTGGGTGCAAGTGTATTTAAGGTCTACTCTCTTAGCAAATTTCAAGTATATAACACATACCTATGAATTAACTTTGCATTCTCCTAATCCACAAAGGCTGCAGGATTTTTACTGATTCTAAGATTTGCTCCACTTTTTCATCTACTAATTTAGGAACATGAAATAAAATTGCAACACACTGCGTTCACTATCCTTTAATGGAAACCAGTGCTAATGGGTTAAAATGTTTTAAGGATTTTAAAATATAGGGTGAGAACTGTACAAAAACGGAAATCAGCATAGATTTAAATTCTATCTATTTTGATGTAGAATCAGAATTAAATAAAATCAAAGCCAATCATACTTCCTTAAAAGTAGGGTACCAGCTGGGTGCGGTGGCTCATGCCCGTAATCCTAGTACTCTGGGAGTCCAATGCAGGGAAATCACTTGAGTTCAGGAGTATAAACCAGCCTGAGCAAGACCCTATCTCTACTAAAAATAGAAAGGTGGTTCACACCTGTAATCCTAGCACTCTGGGAGACCAAGGTGGGTGGATTGTCCTGAGCTCACAGGTTTGAGAACAGCCTGACCAAGAGTGAGACCCTGTCTCTAAAAATAGTTGGGCATTGTGGCAGGCGCCTGTAGTTCCAGCTATTCAGGAGGCTTAGGCAAGAGAATGGCCTGAGCCCAACAGCTGGAGCTTGTTTTGAGCTATGGCACCATGGCACTGTACCGAGAGAGACAAAGTGAGACTCTGTCTCAAAAAAAAAGAAAAAAAAGAAAAGAAAAAAAGAAAAATTAGCTGAGTATGGTGGCGGGCTCCTATAGTCCCAGCTGAGGCAGGAGGATGGCGCGAACCCAGGAGTTTGAGGTTGCTGTGAGCAAGGCTTGACACAGTAGTCTAGCCTGAAGAGTGAGACACTGCCTTGTAAAAAAAAAAAAAAAAGCAGGCTACAATGTTCCTATTTGTTCCCTCTTTTGCTCACTGTTGCTTTAGCAGAGTTATAGCTGCTATTACTATGCTAAGTCTAAACCCTCACTCTCAGTGGGTGTTTGCTGAATAAACAAATGTCTTCCTGTGCTTATCAGAGCTGCACATATGTAAGTGCTCCATGAGCTGCATCATCATCAGGCCAGTGTTTACTGCTGACCACTGCCTGTACACACTGTCTCTCCCTACACCCTACTCCCCATTGACAGTGAGAGTCATTTAAATCAAGCGAAATACATTTTAGAGTGGAGTGCTGAACGGAAAAAAAAAAAAGAACAAAGGAATAGCAAGTATGGGTAGTGTTTGTATATAAAATTTTAGAAAGAAAAACCTCCATGAAAAGGTGACATTTAAGGAAAGACCTGCAGTGAAGGTGGAAGGTGTAATTTGTGGAGGGCACTGCAGGCAATGTGAACAGTAAATGCAAAGGCCCTGGGGCAAGAAGAGCCTGGCCAGTTAAGGAACAGGGAGGCGGCCAGGCTAGCTGGAGCAGGTACAAGTGTGAAGAGTTGTCAGAGATGAGGGCAGATCATGGCAAGCCTGGCAGGTGGCAGGCCTTTCAGCGTGTACTGAGTGACCTAAGGAGATTTTGGAGGGTTCTGGGCAGAAGAATGATAAGACCTACATAGGTTTTAAGAGAATTACTCTGGCTGCTGTGTTGAAAACATTCTGATGGGGGCAACGGAAGAAATACTAAATGTTTAAGCACCATGTCACTATGCTATAAATTATAATTAGATTAAGATAAAAATAGAAATTAATCTCTGGTGACTGTGACTCCACACAGAAACCAGATTTCCCAAGCAAATGTTAGGGTTGGTAACAACAGTGGTACATGTAACTGTAATAGGCCAAAATATTTATTTGCCTAAAACAAAAAAAAAACACAGAAGTTTCTGGGATTACAGTTTTGGGCAGTGAGTAAAGGTCACAATAAAAAACAATAAGCCCCAAACTTCCGTAGCAGCTTTATTTTCCCTTAAAAAAAAAAAAAAAAAAAAAAGAGTGCATTTTGAGACATTCATTTAAATGAGATACACATTGGGCTTTCCGTAAAGTGCCAAAACTCATACAATTCCCATAACTGCAATCAGAATTCTAATGGACTAAAGAATTCATCAAGTTAAATACTCAGGGTTATCTCAACTCCTGAAAAGTCCCTGGTTTCTGTGACAGGGAAGAATTCTGCTAACAAATAGTTGAATTAAAATCCAGGTAAAAATGCTCTAAATCTTCATTTTTGGGTTCTTCTTTATAAAAATTTGTTTTAATAATTCCTAGATAAATTTCATTCACTAATTTTCTATTCTACTCTCTGTATTTTTCTTTATGTCATCTGTCTTCTTTTCTTTCCACAAATTCCCAAGGACAATTCCTAAAAAAATTATTAGTCCTATTGTTCGGTTGGAGGTAAATTTATCCCAGCAATCCTCTGGTCTGTGGATGTCTAGAGTGTAAATCTGTAAGAGAGGAAGGCAGCACTGCATTAGTACCTGATCTGCACTTCGGGACATACATAAAAACACAGCAGCACAGAGGGGAAAACAGCATTTTCTTACAGAATTTTAAGCAACAGGAAGCCCTTATTATACTGCAAAATGTTTCTGAATGTAGAAAAATTTACCATACTTTCCAAGATGTGTCCCCAAAACTTCCAGTTGAGTTCATGAATGCTGTGAGAGGCAACCCGTTCTATTTTTAGTTCTATTTAGAAAGCTCTTCCTTACACTGACTTATTTAAAAATCTGCTTCCCTCAAAGCCCCTACTTTCCAATTCTAGCTTTCTTCTCTCTTTAGTCTTCTCAATGAAGAGATCACAGCTGGGCAGGACGATTCTCTGTTGTGCAGGGCTGTCTAGTGCCCTGAGGTACATTCACTGGACCTCACACACTGAGTGCCTGTAGTGCTTCCTCCCACTCTATTATGATGGCCAGAAATACATTTACAAATTTCCCTCCCATGCCCACATACAGAGGGAAACCTAGAGACCTGCAGCTAGCAACCTAGAACAAATACACTCCTTTAACCCATGGGTAGGCCTATAAATGTTATCACGGAAGTCTCATGTTCCTACCTTATTTTCCCGAAGCTTAAGGAACTAACTCTCCTTTATTATATGGTCTGCAGACTTAAAATCATCCTGATTTACTTCTATTCAAATTCTAGAAGACTGTGTCCACCTTCAAATGCTATGTCAAGAATTCAACAGAGGATCAGAAAACCAATTTGAAATATAAAGTATTCCAAATATTTATTGTATTTGTGGTTGTCCTTGTAACTTTGCCTTCTTCTGCTAATATTTGGATGCTTAACCATCACTACATATCCATTATCCAGACCACGGATGACAACCCATGTGGAACTGAATTATAACCAAGAGAGGATTCTGAGAAATTCTGAAAAGGAAAGTGGTGACATCCTAGAGAATCACCAATTTTTACCTTTTAGCTCTCATGTAAGGAAAACAATGAAGGGGATATGGGCTTACTTTAAGAGACATCATTATTTTTTTTAGAGACAGCATCTTGCTCTGTCACCCAGGTTGGGGGTGCAATCATAGCTTACTGCAGCCTTGAACTCCTGGGCTCTAGGGATCCTTCTCCTTTAGCCTCTTGAGTAGCTAGGGCTACAGGCACACACCACCATGCCTGGCTAATTTTTTAATTTTTTTGTAGACATGGGGTCTTTCTATGTTGCCAATGCTGGTCTTGGACTCCTGGGGCCTAGCAATCTTCCTACCTTGGCCTCCCAAAATGCTGGGACTACAGGGATGAGCCACTGGTCCAGACCGTAGACAGCAGATTTTAATTTCCTTCATATTACCTTGTGCACGTCTTACCCACGCTAAGAAGTAATTTGCAATAATCTGTATGAAACAGATCATCTAAAATCAGGTTTCCTAACATCTTTTTGATTCTGTGTAATGACAGTAACAGTAAAATTGATAGAAAAATATACTTCATTTAATTAGTATTAGATCTAGTTGATTGACTTTGCAAGTCAATAAGGTAGATTCTCATATAAGCTTGTGGGGCAGGAGAAGCAGGGCTGGGTGAATATCCTCAAACAACAGTTTCCTGCTGTCTAGGTAGAACCTTGACATGTTTAGTATTTGACATCTTATCTGAACTTGGTCTCTATACCAGTGGAGCCCTAACTTATAAATGATTACTTTAACCACCACTAGAAACCCGGGTTTAAAAAAATAAAGTTTTACCAATTTGTTTTTAGAATAATTCAACTCAAACCACAAGCCTCAGACATTTTTCCAGACATGAAGCAGAGCGAGAATCAAAGGGGAAAACCCCAGTTTAGGTTATGTTTTTTCTCTACAATAACATGTTCACATGGCAAGTTGGAACCGGGAGGGGTGATTTGAGGTAGTAGGAGCAAAGTAGTTGTTAGAAGAAGTTTCTGGCCTGGTAAACACAAAGGATATTTTTTAAAAAATTACTTTTGCAATTTATACCAAAGAAAAACGAGGGATAAATAAGAAACTGTCAAACCTGGTGAGCCAGATGGGCTCCGACGACGAGCAGCGCAGCGTAGTAGGGAGCAGTCTGGCTGCTGTTCACCCCCACCAGGCTCAGCGCCCCCAGCATAGCAACGCTGAAGCCACCCAGCCACTGCTTGGTGTTTTCACGGAACCGCAGGGCTGTGGACTTAAGACCAATCAGAGCATCGTCTCTTTTGTCCTAATACAGGAAGTAATAATAATTGTCATTTTGGGGGATTTAATTTACATACTCCGTATCATAAAATTCACATTTTGAAATGTACAATTTAGCGGTTTCTGGTACAGTCACAGGGTCAACCATTGCCACTGTCTAACTGCAGAAGAGATTATCTTCCAAAGAACATTCAGATTTACCACCAGCTGTGAAAAATGACAGTAACTCAAAGCAGGTCATTTAGTAATAAATTTGCAGGCCGACCGAAGTTAAACGTCACTGCTAAAACCACCATCTAGCTCTATTTCTACATTTCATTGTATTTCTTGTAACACTGTAATGGCTTTTAACTATTAATACTTTTACTATATAAGGATTAAAAAAATTTTTTTTTTTTTTGGAGACAGTCTCAGAAAAGTAGAGTGCCATGGCGTCATTGCTCACAGCAACCTCAGACTCTTGGGCTCCAGCAATTCTTTTGCCTCAGCCTCCCAAGTAGCTGGGACTTACAGGTACCTGCCACGAAGCTCGGCTATTTTTAGAGATGGCGTCTTTCTTGCTCTTGTTTAGGTTGATCTCAAAAGTGTGAGTTCAGTGCAATCCACCCACCTTTGCCTCCCAGAGTGCCAGGATTATAGGCATGAGCCACCACGTCTGCTTAAAACTCAGTAATTTCCTATATATTTTAGTTTCAATCTTGCTAAATAACACATGTAGAAAAATGCTCACTACTACTCCCATTCCACTTTTAGCCCAATTTATTCCTTGCCTTTCTTATGAAATCCTGGTTATGCAGCTGCCTGGCTTCCTCTAGGGATTTTAGTTGTAAGCATTGCCATGCACTGTTGAAATAATGGTTGTGCAGTATCAGTGGCTGCACACAGAACTCTGCACTGACCTGCAGGTAGGCAGGCCACCTTTTTGGGTACAAATCCAAATAATAATGAATGTGGGGTTAGTGTATCTATTTTTTTCTTTCATACTACAGTCATTTTCGGATTATTATATCTTTAATTACGGGAATCACAAAAGTGTCTTGAACATGTGATGTTTTGCTGAAGAAGTTAATCTGGCTGGAGTACATTTACCCTAACCACTGGCCCCAGACTTTCTTGCAAAGAGTACAGGCATCTCTTCTCAGCTGCAAGTCAAATTTCACTTCACCTTTTTTCCCCCCTCTGTCCCATACTTGAAGAAGAGTTGTTTTGGGCCACACATTAAATACACAAACACTAGAGAAAGCTGATTAGCAAAAAAACATACTTTTTATATCTGACATTCATAGATCAGCAAAAAATAGTTCTCACGAAATCAGCATGTAGCTTGCGGGTTAAACACCCAGGATAGAGGGTTTGTGGAAGAAAACAGGAAAAAATCCAAACATGTCCTTGATGTAGGGTTTGAGATCAGCCTGAGCAAGAGCGAGACCCCATCTCTAAAAATATCTGGGCCTTGTGGCGGACACCTGTAGTCCCAGCTACCTGGGAGGCTGAGGCAAGAAAATTGCTTGAACCCAAGAGTTTGAGGTTGCCGTGAGCTGTGATGCCATGGACCTCTACCAAGGGCAAAAAAGTGAGACTCTGTCTCAACAAACAAAAAAAAACCCTTTAAGTAAATGACTGAGAAAAAATGATCTTATTTCAAAAAAATACCAAGAAAAAAACTTTTAAAATGTTCATAAATGTATTCTTAGCACAGTTAACAAAAATGGTCACTATTGTAATAAATGTGTTAATTAATTTGTGGTAATTATTTCATAATGTATACACATATCAAATCACCATATTATATACCCTTGACATACACAATTTCTATTTATCAGTTGTACATCAGTAAAGCTGGGAAAAAATTTGATAAATGTAGAAAGAAAATTAAGGCCACATAAGAAAGAGAGCAAAAAAGGAGTTTTAAAGATAAACTTACAAAAGACAGTATCAAAAACTACAAAAATGCTTATAGCCTCTAACTCAGTAATACCATTTCTAAAAATTTACCTGAAAAACTCATATTCATGAATTATTAGAGATTAGAACAGTATTGTTTATAATTGTGAAAACTCAAATTATCAAAACAGATAAATTCTTAAATTTTTAAAAGTTATGACATGTTAAATCAATGGACTATTACACAATCTTTAAGTGACTATAAAAAATAATTGGTAAAGGCTCGGCGCTTGTAGCTCAAGTAGCTAAGGCACCAGCCACATACACCAGAGCTGGCAGGTTCAAATCCAGCCTGGGCCTGCCAAACAACAATGACAACTACAACCAACAAATAGCCAGGTGGTGTGGCGGGCGCCTGTACTCTCAGCTATTTGGGAGGCTGAGGCAAAAGAATCGCTTAAGCCCAGGAGTTGGAGGTTGCTGTGAGTTGTGATGCCACAGCACTCTACCCAGGGCGACAGCTTGAGGTGCTGTCTCAACAAAAAAAAAAAAAGAAAGAAAAGAAAACAAATAGTTGGTAAAAAATGGGAAAACAGACTTGGCGCCTATAGCTCAGTAGTTAAGGTGCCAGCCACATACACCGGGGCTGGTGGGTTGGAACCCGGCCTGGGCCTGCTAAATGACAATGACAACTATTACAAAAGAATAGCTGGGTGTTGTGGCAGGAGCCTGTAGTCCCAGCTACTCTGGAGGCTGAGGCAAGAGAATCGCTTAAGCTTAAGAGTGAGACTCTTGACAAAAAAAAGGAAAATGTTTATTATCTAAGCCAAGTAAAAGAGCTGCATAATACAGTGATTAGGGGCTGGGCATGGTGGCTCATGCCTATAATCTCAGCACTTGGGAGGCTGAGGCTGGTGGATTGCCTGAGCTCAGGAGTTTGAGACCAACCTGAGCCAGAGAGAGACCCTGTCTTTAAAAAATAGCAGGGTGTTGTAGCGGGTGCCAACAGTCCCAACTACTTGGGAGGCTGAGGCAAGAGAACTGCTAAGCTCAAGAGTTGAAGGTTGCTGTGAGCTATGATGCCATGGCACTCTACCATGGACGACAAAGTGAGACTCTGTCTCAAAAAAAAAAAAAAAAAAATACAGTGATTAGGGGCACACGCAGAAGGGCAGGGGAGCACAGTGGTTAGAAACAGAATCCCTGAACACCATCTGGGCTTGACTCTCAGCCCTGCCACCCACTAACTGTATGACACAGTAAGTTACTTCTTCATGTTTCCTCTTCTCTCAAATGAGGATAATAAAAGAACTTTCCTCACAGATTCTTGTGAGCATTAAATAAGCATTTGTAAAGTATTTAAGACAGTGTCTGGCATATAGTAAGTACTATACAAGTGCTTGTAAATAAACTAAATGAGCTGAACTCTTTGGTAAACATACATAAACATGAAACAGAAATACTTTGCTGGAGCCACAGAATTATGAATGACTTTCTTTTAAGAAAAAAATACTTGGACCAGTCCTGGTGGTCTGTGCCTATTGTCTTAGCTACCTGGGAGGCTGAGGTGGGAAGACTGCTTGAGTCCTAAGTTCAAAGCTGCAGTGAGCTATATTGATTGCATCACTGTACTCTAACCTGGGCAACAATGCGAGACCCCATCTCAAAAATAAAAAAGCAACAAAAGAAACAAAACTTTTCCCTGAATTTGTTTCTTACTTTACAGTTCTTAAAAAACAACTAAGGCGGTACCTGTGGCTCAGCAGATAGGGCGCCAGCCATATGCATCCAAGCTGGCGGGTTCAAACCTGGCTGGGGCCAGCTGAACAACAATGACAACTGCAGCAACAACAAAAATGGCCAGGTGTTGTGGTGGGTGCCTGTAGTCCCAACGACTTGGGAAGCTTAGGCCCAAGAGTTTGAGGTTGCTCTGAGCTCTGATGCCATGGCACTCTACTCAAAAAAAAAAAAAAAAAAAAAACAACACAAAAAAAAAAGGCTGTGAGGGGTGGCTAACGCCCATAATCCTAGCACTCTGGGAGGCTGAGGCAGAAGGACTGCTTGAGCCCAGGAGTCTGAGGTCTCAGTGAGCTATGACAGCACAGCATTCTAGCCTGGGTGACAGAGTCAGACTCTATCTCAAAACAAAACAGAACACTCCATACAACTAACCCAAAGTAAAAAAAAAAAGATATTATTTCTTTACCTGATGGGCATAAATAGTATCATATATTAGTGTCCACATAACTCCAGAAAAATACAGCGGCAGGCAAATAGCTGGATCACAGGAACCCTTGACAGCAGACCATCCAAGCAATGCTCCCCAATTAAATGTCAGCCCTATAATTAGTAAAACACAAAAAGGGGAAAGCCTGAACATACTTTAGAATCCCAGGAGAAAGGCATCAGCATGTGTTCAGTGCTTCCTATGTATCAGGCTGTGTTTTTTGTATGTACCTTCATTAAATCCTCTCGGCCCTCTGTGGTAACTAGCTCCCTTTCACAAAAAAAGGAAACCTGCTCAGAGAGGATAATTAACAATTAAAATAACACAACCAACAGAGAGACTAATATCCCCCAGTAAAATAGGCGGTTTAATGAGAACATTTATCCTAGCTGGCACAGTAGACAAATGGAGATTCTGAGTCTGAACTTAGACCTAGCTCACTCAAAAACCTGTGTTCTTTCCATATCCACTCTACCTTCCCTATATGCTGTAGCAATAGAATTTGCTAATTTATTTCTTTATTTGAGACAGAGTCTCACTATGTCACCCTTGGTAGAGTGCCATTGCGTCACAGCTCACAGCAACCTCAAACTCCTGGGCTTAAGCAATTCTTTGGCCTCAGCCTCCCAGTAGCTGGGACTATAGGCACCCACCACAACGCCCGGACATTTTTTGGTTGCACGGGCCGGGCTTGAACCTGCCACCTTCAATGTATGTGGCTGGCCCCCTACTCACTTGAGCTATGAAACCCTTTCAGCTCCTATATTGCCTACTTCCATTCAGAATGTCTCCTCAGCTGATTAAGTGCCTGACCTCATGGTCTCATAGCACTCACACATGCCACATTGTACAGCAATGACCTGTTTATCTCTTATTTCCTTTTCCAGCTCCTTAAAATGGAAAAGGTGTTTTAGTTATTTTTATTTCTGTATTACCTGGTGCAATCCCTGGCACAAAGTAAAAGTAAGGGTTCAATAAATAAGTAAATAAACTAGCTTCTTGTATATAGGAAATGCTTGTGTTCTTTTTACCATGATTCCCAGGTCCACTGAGAATATAATTTTCTACTTTTTTTTTTTTTTAATAGTAAAAAGAAACAACATTTAGTGAGAGGATCTTAGAAAACAAGAAATATTCCATCACAATTTTCCCATAAATCAGGCTCACGTCAATTTTGGAAAGTGTCTTTTAGTTATTTTATTTACTGGAAAAATGGCTCAAAAAACTAGAGTTGTTCTAGGAATATTCTAGAATACTCTAAGAATAGAAAAATCTGGTAATAGATTTTTTTTGTAGTTGTTGTTACATTTGGCTGGGGCTGGGTTTGAACCTGCCCCCCTCGGTATATGGGGCTGGTGCTGGACCCACTGAGCCACAGGCACTGCCTGGTAATAGATATTTTTGCAATAGATTGTGACTTACCTACCTATCTCTCATCAACAGATATGTAATGAATACCTGTGCTGTCCCAAGCACTATAGCTGCTTGGGCCATAGAGGAAGAATACTTTATCTTTTAGTCATTCACAATTTATTGATGGGGAACACAGAATGTCAAACACCTCTTCATGAAATAACTAGATTTTTTAAAAAGTATTTCAGAAAATAATAATGATCATAAATGATGATCTTCAGAAATACATAAGATTTCTTAGTTAATATAAATGGCTAAATGCCCTCCTTTAAAATCTGAAATTCTATTATTGCTTTGGAAAATTTCATGACTGATTTGACATTTCATCTCTGCCTACCTAGCTATATATGTACAGTTTGAGCATATCAAAGGAAATACTCAAAGTTGTTTCAAGCTCACCCAAGGCTAATTGAGGCCAGTATGTAATTCTTTTCATTAGTGGGTAGGTGATGACAAGAAGTAAGGATGCTGCTCCCAGAGCTATACTGAAAACAAGGAAAGCCAATAAAAAGATTATCTCTGAGAAATACTAAATACTTTAAGACAACATTAGTAATACCAAGTTGAAGATATTGTTTATCTTAAATTATATTGTTTGTTATGTAAATTATCTTCTTACACTTTGACTTTTCCTATTATAAAGGATGATCAGAATATGTAAAATGTTACAAAATAATCATACAAAGTAACAGCTAACACAATGTACTTTAATGTAAAAGGCACTGTTCTAAGTGCTTTTCTGTTAACTCCTTATAATCTTTACAACTACCCTAAGACCCAGGTAGTTTTATTCTCCTCCTTTTTTGCAGATGAGGAAATTGAAGCACAAAGAAATGAAGTAATCTGTCAACTGGCAGACCGCTGGTCAGCAGGATGGCCCAGATTCAAACCTCGGGCAGCCTGGCTCCAGAGTCTAGCCGGCTAACCATGTATGCCAGCGGTATGCAACTTTTTTTTTTCTCTCTCTACTGTACATTAGAAGAATAAGAGCTGTCTTGGGCCACACATTAAATATACAAACACTGAGGAAAGCTGATTAGCAAAACATAGGTCTATGCATGCTTTTTGTGGTATCTGATACCACAGATAAGCAAAGAAGTATCCTCATAAAATCAGCATGTGATCCATGGGGTACAAGTTAGACACCCTGGCCATATGCAATTGATTCTCTTAACTCCATTTACAAACATTAAGGCATCTAATAAACTCAGACATCCTGAGAATTAGTAAGATATCCCTCTTCATATGTAAAACTGGAAGTTACTTCTCTAGACAAGGAAAGCACCTATGAAAACATGATAAATAAGATGTTCTTAGGCATCTCAAAGTTCATCTGAGACTCCCTCCAAGAGTAACCTCCCAAAGGTGTTCTTGTGTTATTGATGCTATCAGGACAAGGCACGCAACTGAGTCTAGTCTCTACAAAGTAATACTTATTTCCTGCACCTCCTTCCCTTTGTCTTTTTTCTTTCCTAATTGATGCACTTTATAAGCAGCCATCTGATGTACAGAAGTTTAGTTTTGTCTCTATCTAAAACAGTGGTTCTTAACCTTCGTAATTCCACGGACCTTTAATACAGGTCCTGTGGGGTCGCGACCCACAGGTTGAGAACCACTGATGTGAAAGGTACAGGAATGAGTCCTGCTCCTTTTTTCTTCTGGCACTGATTAGTAACATGACTCTGAGAAAGACACTGCTGCTTTCTGCAAAATGAGTATAATCACTTCTTTGTCTGTCTACTTCATAGACAATATCAGCATGAATAAAATTGTGCGTATACACACAGATAACACACACATAGATCCATGCACATACTCCGAAAACCTAGGAAAGTGTTTTGTGTCCTTTAAGGCTGTAGTACCAGACCATGGCCTGTCAGGAACTGGACTGCACAGGAGCAGGTGAGCAGCCCAAAGCCTCATCTGTATTTATAACCCCTCCCCAGGGCTCGCATCAACACTTGAGCTCCACCTCCTGTCAGATCAGTGGCAGCATTAGATTCTCACAGGAGTGCAGACGCTGCTGTAAACTGCACATGAGAGGGAGGTAGGTTGTTGGCTACTTATGAGAATCAATGCCTGATGGTCTCAGGTGATGATGCTAGTGCTGGGAAGCAGCAATACATGTTATCATTAGCAGAGAGGTTTGATTGCACAGAGACCATGATAAGTCAACTGCTTACAGATTTATATCAAAACAACCCCCACCATCTGTCTGTGGAAAAAATGTCTTCCATGAAACCAGTCCCTGGTGCCAAAAAGGTTGGGGACCATGAGGGGCAAATATTGAAGGTGGCTCATAATAAATGAAATGCTGATATCTTAACTTCTTTGGCTGAAAGCAGTTTTGACGCAGAGCATACAAGGTGCAGTAAGTTATTTAGATACTTGATAGGTAGCCAATAAACTTTGTGAGAAAGATATTTCAGTTTTATTTTATTCCTACATTTTCTGGAAAATTTCAAAAGAGAGCTTTTATACATAACTATAGAAAACACACTTAATATACCTGTAATAATTCAGACACAGAAGAACACCCAGTGCCAAGGTCAGCTGTCCTCCAAGAAAAACAAAGGATTGAAAAGTAGAGATGTCTCCAGCAGCTATTGGGCGATTTGCTGTTCTTGTAACCTTAACACATAAAAACAGGTACCTTAGCTTCATGTACAAGTTACTTATTTAAACATTTAATCAAGAGAATGGCCCACGGTAGGCACTAAGGCACAAAGATGAATAAAGAGTGAAACCAACATTTGAAGTACTGCCAAGGATCAAAACTTCCCGTTTAGGATACCTTTGAGAAGAACTAAAAATTCCCATCACTCATTCCCTTTTCTCCTTTCCCCACCTCCAAACAAGCAAAACAAAGCAAATTCCTTATCTAGCCATTTAGCTACATAGCTTATCAGTGTATGTTGATAATGTCCAAAGAAAAAGCCTAAAATATTTATTTACTAACTGGTCTTCTACAGAAGAAGTTTGCTGATGAATTTATGTCACACTTCACTGTGGGATAAAGCAGCTTGTCAACAACTGTGAGTAATAAGTCATCCAGTTTGGAGTACCAGATTGGATCTTTTATTCCTAATTTGGTTCCTATAGTTTGAAATTGAAAATAATACTTGCTTCGGGTGGTTGCCGGTGGCTCAGTGAGTAGGGTTCTGGCCCCACATACAGAGGGTGGCGGGTTTGAACCAAAACCCGACCAAATTGCAACAAAAAAAAGTCAGATGTTGTGGCGGGCGCCTGTAATCCCAGCTACTTGGGAGGCTGAGGCAAGAGAATTGCCTAAGTCCAGGAGCTGGAGGCTGCTGTGAGCTGTGACGCCACGACACTCTACCAAGGGTGACAAACTAAGACTGTCTTAAAAAAAAAAAGAAAGAATAAAAGAAAATAATATTTGCTTCAAGATACTAGCGTTATTCTAGCTAGTATATGAGTGTTTATTCCAAGAGCTTTAATTGCATCGTATCATCAAATCTTAGTGACCCTGTGTTTCAGCCAGTCACAAGTCCTTGCCATTTCTAATGTGAGTAAAACTCAGGTGAGGGCTCAGATCTTTCCAAGGTCACAGATGCTAAAGGGTAGCACCAACCACAATACTGAGGGGAAGAATGCTATCCTTCACCTATGTAGTCCTAGAACCTGTTACTGAGTCTTACATACAGCAAATAACCAATAAATATTTTTGAATTTAAAAATATTAATATTTAGGGTGGGTGCATGGCTCACGTCTGTAATCCCAGTACTTGGGAGGCTAAGGTGGGTGGATTGCCTGAGCTCACAGATTTGAGACCAGCCTGATCCAGAGCAAGACCCTGTCTCTAAAAAATAGCCAGGTGTCATGGCAGGCACCTGTAGTCCCAGCTATTTGGGAGGCTGAGGCAAGAGAATCACTTGAATCCTAGAGTTTGAGGTTATTGTGAGCTAAGATGCCACAGCACTCTACCAAGAGTGACCAAATGAGACTCTGTCTCAAAAAAACAAACAAAAGTATTAATATTTAAAAATCATCTAACATTAACACTGTTCTAAAAAATTATTTTTTAAGTGTGCCTCGCTTAAGGGAAATTCAGACTATGTAAAAGGCAAACTGGGGTGATTATTTACTTTAAGTTTATACAAGATTATTCACTTTATATAAGTCACTATGGTTTTCTTTTAAATTCAAAGTTCCTTTGATTCTTTACTCAAGCACTGAATGATCCTGTATTAATCATGGCACGGCCTCTGGAATAAAAGTCAAATAAGTGCCGGTTACAGTGACTCACCCCTGAAATCCTAGCACTCTGGGAGGCCAAGGCAGGTGGACTGCTTGAGCTCATAGCTCATGAGCTCAAGACCAGCCTGAGCAAGAGATCCCTTCTCTACTAAAAATAGAAAAATTAGCTAGGCATGGTAGTGCACACCTGTAGTCGCAGCTATTAGAGAGGCTGAGGCAAGAGGACTGCTTGAACCCGGAAGTTTGAAGTTGCTATGAACTATAACTTCATAACATTCTATACAGAGCAACAGAGTGAGATTGTATCTCAAAAAAAAAAAAAAAAAAAAAAAAAAAAAAATATATATATATATATATATATAGTGAGAGAGAGAGAGAGAGAGAGAGAAAATGCTAATAAGGCTGCCTTGGTTCATTTAAATTAAGATTTGATTACATAAGAAGAGTTAGGGCTCTAAAATACATCTCAAAGTAAGGGATGACAGATCTTGAACACTCAAAGGTTCAGGATGAATTTTCACTTTAACTCCTAACCTTTGACTCTTTGACCTTCAGTCTTCCAAATTCTTAATTCACTTCGTAGAAATGAAATACACAACTTGCCCCTGGGGCCACTCTAGTGTTTAGAAAGGAAATACTGTACACTGATCACTTTGCAACAGCTATTCTTCTGACACTAGGACCTCTCATGGCAATCGAAAGCGGTATTATTCTGCAGAAGTGAGAGGAAATCCTCTACTGTTTTCCAGGACAAAACTACCTTTTTATCATATTCCCGGTCCCACATGTCATTAATAGTACAGCCTGCTCCACGCATCAAAACAGCTCCAGTGCCAAAGAGGGACAGCATGTACCAATCTGGAAAACAGCCTGGTTCCGCTGCCAAACCAATGCTCCAGGTACATGGCAGATACAGCAGCCAGGTTCCTAAGCAAAAAAAAAAAAGACAAGCCAAAAAAGGTGCAAATTCCAATTCATTAACTGTCTTTATTTGTTTAAATACCATATCCCAAAGAAGTACAGAACACTATTAGCAAAATCAAAAAGCCCACAACAAGACTGGGAAAATAAATTTGCAATTCTTGTCACAAAGGAACATTCTCCCTAATGTGTAAAGGGCTTCTACAAATAGAGGAAAGATCAACAGTCCAATTAAAAAATAGGCAAAACACACAATCGAAGTTAACAGAAAAAGAAAAGAAATATAAATGCATATATGAAGAGATACACAACTTTGAGAAACACATTTTTTTTTTTTTTTTGAGACAGAGTCTAAAGCTGTCACCTTGGGTAGAGTGCCGTGGCCTCATAGCTCATGGCAACCTCCAACTTGGGCTCAAGCGATCCTCTTGCCTCAGTTTTTCTATTTTTAGTAGAGATGGAGTCTCTCTTTTGCTCAGGCTGGTCTCAAACTTGTAAGCTCAAGCAATCCACCTGCCTTGGCCCCCAAGAGTGCTAGGATTACAAGGGTAAGCCACCATGCCTGGTTGAGAAACACACATTAAAACTACCTTGAGATAGTATTTTTCACCTTTCAGATTGACAAAATTCAAAGTCTGACAACATACCCTAATTAGGGAGTTGAGTATTCTTACGTATTTCTTTCTTTCTTTCTTTTCTTGAGACAGAGTCTGACTTTGTCACCCTAGGTAGAGCAATGTGGCATCATTATAGCTCACAGCAACCTCAAACTCCTGGGCTTAAGAGATCCTCTTGCCTCAGCCTCCCAAGTAGCTGGGACTACAGGTACTGGCTACAATCCCCGAGGGCAACAAAGTGAGACTCTATCTCAAAAAAAAAAGAAAGAAAGAAAAAATACTAGCCTATAGTTTTTTTTTTATAGCTAGCTTTTATAGCTAGTTTTTTTTTTATTTTTAGTAGAGATGGGGTCTTGCTCTTGCTCAGGTTGGTCTCAAACTCCTGACCTCAAGAAATCCACCTGCTTCAGCCTCCAAAAATGCTTGGACCATGCCCCGCTCAAAAAAAAAAAAAAAAAAAAAAAATTAAAGAAATATCAAACCTGGAATTCGACTACTGTTAATTACCATTCCTGGCATATGGTAGGGGTTCAAAAATGTTTGCAGAATGCATTCTAACGTAGTACTGTTAATAGGTTTTCTGCAATATCCTTCAATCATCACCTTATTTAGAACCGAAGCATATAGGCTAGTATTTTTTCTTTCTTTCTTTTTTTTTTTGAGATAGAGTCTCACTTTGTTGCCCTCGGTAGAATGCTGTGACATTACAGCTCACAGCAACCTCAAACTCCTGGTCTTAAGTGATTCTCTTGCCTCAGTCTCCCAAGTAGCTGGGACTACAGGCGCTCGCCAACCACAATGCCCAGCTATCTTTTGGTTGTAGTTGTCATTGTTGTTTGCCAGACCTGGGTTGGGATTCAAACCTGCCAGCTCCAGTGTATGTCGCTGGCGCCCTAGCTGCTGAGCCACAGGTGCAGAGCCTAGGCACTGTTTTAATGACTTAACATATATCAATGAATTTTCATGACACCTTATAAAGTCAAAATCATTAGCTATCATCATTTTATGAATGAAAAATGCACAGAGAATTGAGGTAATTTAACCAAGGTCCTTCAAACAGGAAGATGGAGATTCAAATCCAAAAGGTCTGCCTCAGAGCTCTGCTCATAGCTCCTTCGTAGCCTCCTGTTACCAGAAGTTTAACTGTGCAAATAAGGACAATGGCATTTGTCCATCTATAAGCCTACACTACAGTTCCATGACGCAGACTCCAAGAACAGAATTACAGTCAGGCTTCAGATTAGAACTGGGCTTGGAAATTTATGCGTCAATCTGAATCTGGCCTGAAAAGGTAAGGGGTCATACGTGACCTCCGGATGATAAGACGCCTGTATCTATAGCTTAACATGCTTTTACGCTTTGTCAATTGTTATAATTTAGTGCTCTAGAATACCAAAAGCAAGGCCTAACTTGGACCTAGAACGGACAAAGGTGGAGTGAATGCATGTGGGCATTTGAATGTATTGATATGTCTACGCACTGCGATGGCAAATGTCATCAACTAGATTAGCTGGAGATCAGCCTCCATTCCTCCCTCCTCATTATCCACCTTATTTACTTTCTTATCCAGCCCCATCTTCCATTTTCTATACCCACTTGATGTTTCAGGTCAGACTCATATTCTTTTTTTTGCAACTCTTGGCTGGGGCTGGGTTTGAACCCTCCACCTCCGGCACACGGGGCTGGTGCCCTACTTCTTTGAGCCACAGGCGCCACCCCAGACTCATATTCTTAGTGTTCTAACAGGCCACCCTGGGTCTTTGGGAAGTTATCTCTCCCACCAAGGTCTCTTCCCTTTTCTACAAAAATCAACCTGTCCTTTGAAGTATAATTTCTTCTCCAAACGTTTTCCAGCAATAGAGATTCACAGTAATTTCTTTTTCCTGTAGCAGTTACTATCTGTACTAGATTTGATAATTTCCCAGCTCACCAAATAGTTTTTTTCAACGACTGAAGTTCCTGGAAATCAGGGAGTTTCCATAGCTTTTTCTATCTCTAAGGCTAAGCAATGTGATAGGAATTTATTAATTCGTTTAATATTACCAAAGAAGTCAATCAACCAGTAAGTGCACAAGGTTAGTTAGTGGTGAGCGCTATGAAGAAAAATAGGGAATAAGGGGTAAAGAGTGAAGTCCATAGGTATTAATTAAAACGGGAGTGTCAGGGAAATCTTCCTGTAGGGAGCGACTGTGAGATGACCGGCAGTCCACAGGCACCTCATCTACTGCGTTCAAATGAATTAAATTTTTGCTTTACGAGTGATGCAGTTAAGAACTTAAGACTCAGAATCAAAACACGGGGTTCTTTTGGTTTGGCTCAGAGAAGCCTTAGTTTCCTTAGCGTTTTAACTTTTTTTTTTTTTTTTTTTTTTTGCAGTTTTTGGCCGCGGCCGGGTTTGAACCCGCCACCTCCGGTATATGGGGCCGGCGCCCTACTCCTCCGAGCCTCAGGCGCCACCCGTTTTAACTTTAATTATCTCCCTTCGAGGACAAACCTACGATGAATGTTGTGGTTCAATAGTGTAAATCTGCAGGGCCACGAGAAAGCAATATTCTTTCAGGTTCACCATTCAAATAATTTATCTGTGGAGTATTTTACCCGCTTCGGTGGCTCAGAATACAGACCGGCGTGAAAACCAATCTCCCCTTGGGTGACTGTCCGACCTGGTGTCCCGAGGGGACCCGTGGCACCCGGCAGCCACGCCCTGACTTTCAGTCTCTCACTTCTCTCGCGCCGGGCCGGCCGCCGCGGTCAGCTCTAGGGCCCGACTCCGAGGCCCGCGGGTGACTCCGAGGCCCGCGGGTGGCCGACCTGGGCTACCGCGCCGCGCACGCGCCCCACTCACCAATGGGCTTGTCCAGTCGCATGAGGCGCAGGTAGGGCTGCAGAGGGCGGGGCGCCCAGGCCACTACCGCGGCGGCCGACAGGCTGAGAGGGCGCCGCGCCGGCCATGCAGGGGGCTGCCGGTTCCTGCAGCGGGGCGCCCCTGCCGCGAGCGCCAGAGCGGGGGGGCGTCCCGGCGAGCCCCACAGCCACGCCTGCGTCACAGCCCGCAGGCCCCGCGCGCCCCGCCAGCCCAGCATGGCGCCGGGAGGGCGTGCACCCGCTCAGGCTGACGTCGTCCCTGGCGGCGAGTCACTGCGGGCATGCGCAGAGCCTGCCCAGAGGGCTTCGGTGTGGGCTGGACCTTTCCAATCGCGTCCGGGTGGGTTACCCTGCTAGGGGACGTACTTGTGTAAAAGGAATTCCTGTTGTCAAAATACAAAATTAGCGTCAATTTGAAGATCGCAGTTGGCATCGTGAATCTGGAATTGGGCAACGCTTCATTCTATAAGCCTTATAAGACAGAAAAAGGGCAGAAGAAAGCAGAAACACTGAACAAAAAGCCGATTGGTCATTTCAAAGTTACTTTCCTAGTAAGGCGGGGATGGGAAAACAACAAAAGAGAAACAATTGGTTGGCTAACATCAGGTTACTTCAGGTTGAGGATTAAACAAGGAATTTCCTTATCATGCTTGCTACAGATTGAAAGTGGCTTCTTTGGGAAATTGGCTGTCAGTTCTCCTGATTTCTCCCGGTAGTTTTAACCTGATTACCTGGACCTTTAGCGTGGGTGACTTCATTTTGATTTTTAGTCTGGCTACTGGGGCCTAGTGCAGGAATTTAGTCCGAAAACAATGACCTCCTATGATTTTCACTTAACAGTGTCGTTGGTTTCGTAATAAATAGTTTTTATTCATATGGAACAGTTGTACCTGAAAAAAGAAAGCCTTGACAAACCTACTGAACCCCCAAATAATCATTTGCATCCAGGTATTTTCTTATTCAAACTAAAAGGGCACCAACCAGCCAAATCCAAGAATGTAAATTAAGGCTGGGCATGGTGGCTCACGCATGTAATCCCAGCACTCTGAGAGGGCGAGGTGGGCGGATCACATGAGCTCCAGAATTCTAGACCAGCCAGAGCAATAGCAAGACCCCTTTCTAAAAATACCGGGGGTGGGCGGTGCCTCTGGCTCAAAGGAGTAGGGTGCCAGAGGTGGCGGGTTCAAACTCAGCCCCGGACAAAAAAAAAAAAAAAAAAAAAGTAGCGGGGGCTTTGTGGTGGGCGCCCTAGTCCCAGCTACTTGGGAGGCTGAGGCAAGACGATTGCTTGAGCCCAAAAGCTTGAGGTTGCTGTGAGTTACAACTCCAGGGTACTATACCGAGAGCGACAAAGTGAGACTCTGTCTCAAAATAATAATAATAATAATAATAATGTAAATTAAAACTGCATCCAAGGTTAAGGGACAGTCACTACACAAGTGAAAACTTTAGATTTGACATTCATTCAAAGGAATCTGTATAATCAAGAGTCAGCCAGCATGTGTAATGCTAAGAGCCTGCAGCTACAGGGTCTTGCCAGCCCTCTTAACATAGGCAGTCCTGTGTACTGCTGAGTGCCAGGTACTGTGCCAGGTGCTCTACATGTAGTATCCTCCTTAAATTAACCCCAACTGAGTAACCCCAGGCAAGTCACTGATTTGGATTTTACCTCAGCCAGGTTTCAAACATGAATGCTCTTTTATGCCATTAAGTGACACATTCAAACCCTGCCCAAAAGACCCACCTAAAAGAATCACCCCCTTACCCTCTCCCACTGGATGTCCCACCTGGGAAAGGTAAGTGGCCAACTCTTCACCTTTACAACAGATGTCCAACCCACGAAAGGGCATGCCTTGACCCCCACCTTCGTGACCTTTAAAACCCCTGTTCACCATTACCCACGTGTGGATTTCATCCTGGTCTGGTTGGAAATCTTACCCCACCTGCAGCCGGGTGGAATAAAGCCATTTTAATTGCACAAACCAGGCCTCTGTTTTCCTCTCAACTTGTGCCTCAGAATAATCTTTCATCTTTGGCTCCTTAACTTTTCATTAAGGAAATAGCATAGAAGAGCTTTCTATGAGGGGTTACTGTGTGCCAGAGAAGATGCTAATTACAGGGAATACAAAGATGATTAAGATATCATGCCTGCTTCTTATAAGCTTAAAGTTAAGTGAGACAGATTTGTGGACGTGACTAAAATGCATCATAAGTGCCACCGTAAATGTACAAAGGGCTATGGGAGCAAAGAAATATGATGAAAGCCCTGTGCATGACAGAGGAATTATTGAAACTTACGTGTGAGTGGATTTTAATGAACATGAAAGTTCGCCACAGTGAGAGGATTCAAAGGAACTGCACAAACATAGGAGGAAAAGGTAAAAGAGCATGTATGATTGGACTTCTCAACTCGTGTGGGGTTGGAGAGGAGAATTCATGGAGGGAGTGAAAAGAGTTGGGCTTGAAGGAATAGGCAGGTGCAGGTTTAGGTTGGGACCTTCTGTCCCTATAAGAAATGGGGAGCCATTTAAGAACTGTTAAGGAAAGTCAGGATGAATAATTAGGAGATGGTTATAATAATATAAGTAAGAACTTAGGCCTCCAAGTGGCAAAGGGGACAGGGAAAAGAAAACAGGATGACTTCAATCTTGATTGAATCTTTGGGGTAAGATAAGAAACAGTGTTTGTGCCCAATGGTCTCCTTTCCTTAAGGTCAATTCTTTGGTGCTGGGGAGCCTGAAAGTACAAATAAAAGTAAGAAGGACAAACAAAGCAGTAAGAAAACAAGGCTTCCAGATGGAGGAGTTGTAAGCTTTATTTTATTTTTAAAAATGCAATATTAAGGTTATAAAGATTACTTTGTTTCAAATGTGAAAATATAAAAACCACAAAGTTTAAGGGTATTGAAGCATCCCAAATTTTAATTTTAGGCTCCTTATAAATGCACTTAAATTAATCAATTAATTTGTATTTTGAGACAGACTCTCGCTTTGCTGCCCTCAGTAGAGAACTATGGCATCATAGCTCACAGCAACCTCAATTTTTTTTTTTTTTTAAGACAGAGTCTCACTTTGTCAACCTCAGTAGAGTGCAATGGCATCATAGCTCACGGCAACCTCAAACTCTTGGGCTTAAGCAATTCTTTTGCATCCTCCTCCCAAGTAGCTGGGACTACTGGCACCCACCACAATGCCCAGTTATTTTTAGAGAGGAGGTCTTGCTCTGGCTCAGGCTGTTCTCAAACTCCTGAGCTAAGGCAATCCACCTGCCTCAGCCTCCCATTCTGCTAGGATTATAGGCATGAGCCACCGTACCGGCCTTAAATGTACTTAAATTTGAGACAATATTTATAGCAGGCATATATATAAAGAATATTAATCTTTAAATGGATTAAAGTGTAAGGGGAAATTATACATTCTGTCATATGCAAAAGCATGGAACTGTAATGTTCAGTGTTGTAGACCCGCCAACACTTTCCACTCCAAAGGAGTATTACTCAGAGACAATTAGTGGAATCTCATTGTTGTTGGCAATGACTGGAGAAATGGCCACATGACCCTACTCTGACCAATAAGACTTGAAGAGATGCCAGGCTTGGTGGCTCATGCCTACAATCTTAGCACTTGGGAGGCTGAGGCTGGTGGATTGCCTGAGCTCACTGATTTCAGACCAGGCTGAGCAAGAGTGACACTCCATCTCTAAAAAATAATTGGGTGTTGTGGTGGTCACCTGTAGTCCCAGCTACTTGGGAGGCTGCAGCAAGAGGATTGCTTGAGCCCAGGAGTTTGAGGTTGCTGTGAGCTATGACGCCATAGCACTCTACTGAAGGCAACAAAGTGAGACTCTGTCTCAAAAAAAAAAAAAAAGATTTGAAGAGACACCGTGAGAGGTTTGCTAGGATGACCTATGAAAAAGAGTCCTTCAAGTCTGTGAAGGAGACAAGAATTACTCATTTCCTTCATCTGGCTGCTACCAGGTCTGAATGGGTCCATGGAACAGCTGCAGCCAGCATGCTACCACAGTCTGTGGATGAAGCCAGCACCAAAGATGACAGAGCAGAAAGGGGAAGAACTTGGATCCTTGGTGACATACTGAGCTGCTTGTACTTATGTGGGATTATAAATTTCCTTATCATTTAAGCTATCTGAATTAGAGTTTTTATGTTACTTGCAGCCAAAAGCTTCCCAACTGAAACAAGAACTAAAGGTAGAGAAAAGGTAAATATTAACAGATGGTTATAATGGAATAGATGTTTTCTTTTCTTTTATGAGACAGAGTCTCACTATGTTGCCCTTGATAGAGTGCTGTGGTGTCACAGCTCATAGCAACCTCCAACTCCTGGGATTAAGTGATTCTCTTGCCTCAGCCTCCCAAGTAGCTGGGACTACAGGCGCCCCACACAACCCCCCCAGCTATTTTTTTTTTTTTTTTTTTTTTTTGGTTGCAGCTGTCATTGTTTTGGCTGGCCTAGACCGTACTTGAATCCACCAGCCTCAGTGTATGTGACCGGCAACCTACCCCCTGAGCTGATAGGGCACCCCCTAACCATCTCTTCTGTCACAAATACATATTATTTCTGACAAAGGCCAACAGAACAGAGGAAAAAAAGCAGCAGCTGAATCTAGGTCTCTGTTAAAGTGCAAGAGGTAGTTTTTCTTCTATTTGCAACTTTCACAAGCAGTTTTCAAGGCTATAGCAGTAAACTTTTTCCCATGGGAGCCCATAGAAATGGCCCATGAAGGAAAGAATCTGACAATTTTTTAATAACTATTTTTAGTTATTAAAACTAAACACTAAACTATTTTTAGTTATTAAAACTAAACATTAATAATATTTAATATTATTAAATATTAAACACTAAGCTCTTTCTTAAAACTATTATTACATCCCTTCACTTATTTGCCTCTGGCCATGTTAGCATTCATATACATTTTTAATGGACTTAGATAAAAATAGTACATGCAGAGTGCTAAGAATAGTGTTTGGCACCGGGTAATATTAGCTATTATTATTATTAGCAGTGCTCTACTTAAAGAGATCATAATACTGTGCTAACTCTAGCCTGGAATTGTCCCAATGTTTCTGAAGTTCCTACTGGTTGATTTGTAATGTATCCGCTTGCCTTCTTTCTAGAGCTTGAGTTGCTTTACTCTTACAAATAAATACATTTGAAAAATTTAATCTCAGAGTTAGATATATGCCTTTGGTTTTCAGATGCAAGCAGCAGCTTTGGCATTTCTTATCACAAAGAATCCATATGAGAAAGCTGGCAAACCCAGTGAACTTCCTGGGCGGAGAGGTTTTTCTGTCAAAGCTGGCAGGGTCTGATCATCCACCATCTTCAGAGTTTGACCATTGAGTTGGACAGATCTGCCAAGAGAAAGACAGGCAGAGTTAGCCAAGTTGGGCATGCTCTACGCCTCCTGTGAAAGTCTTAACATCTTTTTTTAGACCAAAACAATTATTTCTGTGGCAGCCTATATTATATAATTCATATTTCAACATTGTTTCCATTAGGTATTTGACCTATGTAACTTTTAAGCTACAGTGGTAGGGTAGTTGTGACAGACACCAGATTGTCCCAAATCCTGAAACATTTTCTACCTTCCCTTTACAGAAAATGGAACACATACAATCTATGCTAGGCAATGTGATGGAAGTACAGGGTGGCCATAAAGTTCATGTTAAAATAATTTAACATAGTAAATTGCACATGAACTTTATGGACACCCTGTATAATAACGTAACATAACTTCTGGAGTTGTGGCTGTTTTATTTGATGGCCAATAATTGGAACCATTTTTATATATACACACATATATATATAGAGAGAGAATGGAATGGAATTTTCATGAATTTAACATAAAAATAGCACTCAATGAAATTTCCCACTTACAACTATGCCTATAAACTGTCTAATTCCCCTCTCCTTCCAGGAGGCATACATTCATGTTCTTACCGTTGTTAAGATATTTTAGTAGAATGTATATGGCTGTGACAAAACAAAAACCACTTTGGCTAACCCACATAAAAAAATTATGTTTCCTGTGTATTTCACTGTTGGAATTCAAATTAAAAAAAAAAAAAGAAAAAATACTTAAGTACAAGTATTATTTCTTGTACATACTTGTTATTTAAATCAAGTTAATGCATGCTCATAGTAACAAATTCAATGTGGACAAAAGCTTATGAAGAAAAGTGTTGGTCTGCTTTTGTTCTACTGTTAGTTACTTTCATCATTCCAAGCAATGATTTTCTCAGTAGAGTGCCATGGCATTACAGTTCACAACAAACTCAAACTCTTGAGCTTAAGTGATTCTCTTGCCTCAGCCTCCCAAGTAGCTGGGACTATAGGCGCCTGCCACAATGCCTGGCTAGTTTTTAGAGATGGGGTCTTTCTCTTGCTCAGGCTGGTCTCAAACCTATGAGCTCAGGTAATCCACCCACCTCAGCTCTCAAATGTTTTTTATATTATGAAAAGAACACTTTTTAATTATTAAAAACTCACAAGATTAGTTACTATCAGAGTTATATTTATGGCTTTTATGTAATTAATGTATGTAGGACACATATATCAGTGCCTTGCATAGGTAAGCTTTGTAAAAGCAGTATCTATCATCATTATTCAGATAAATATAATAAAATTAATGTAACTGTCTAAATCAATATAGCCATTTTAAATATTCTGATGTATATTTATTCCTTCATCTCATTTCTACATGTGGAGGCTAAGGCAACTCCATCTTGGATGCTAATGCACCACGTTGCCTCCAGGTTAACCCCTGTTCTGGGAATGCCTGTAAGATTTCTACTTTGTCTACAGTTACTGTAAGTCCTGCCCTTATGGGTGGCGCCTGTGGCTCAGTGAGTAGGGCACTGGCCCCATATACTGAGGGTGGCGGGTTCGAACCTGGCCCCGGCCAAACTGCCAACAAAAAAATAGCCGGGGCTGTGGTGGGTGCTTGTAGTCCCAGCTACTTGGAAGGCTGAGGCAAGAGAATCACCTAAGCCCAAGAGCTGGAGGTTGCTGTGAGCTGTGACACCTCGGCTACGGAGGTGGACAAAGTGAGATTTTGTCTCTGAAAAAAAAAAAAAAGTCCTGTCCTTACGTCCAAATAACCTTGATCATAAACCCTGCCATTAGGCAGATTCACATAGCATTCTTGCCTTTCCCTGAAGGGTGGATTTCAATGGTCCTACACAGTCCTTCCCTGTGGAGTATAAACCCTGGCTGGAGATGAGGGCAGTAACACGATCCACCATCTCCTCTGGGCTTGCCACTACTCAAGCCGTGGGCTTCGATTTGGAAGCCCCTATTAAATGTTTTCTTCTGTGAGAAATAGAACTTGAATAGAAATAGAACTCTGTCTGCAGTGTCTCAGCTTCCTTAGATGTTGGTTTGCATGGACCCACTCACCGTGGAACACCTGTATACACAGTCATGACGCATGGCAACGTTTCTGTCAGCCACGGCTGGCTGGTAAGATAGTGGTCACATAAGATTATAATGGAGCTGAAAAACTTCTATTTCCCAGTGACTTTGTAGCCCTTGTTACTGACTGGGGATGAAAGGACGTTAAAGGGGCTAACTGGGAGGTGGGAGAGGATAATGCCCTTCCAGATAAGAAAGTTGGAAAGGGCCTGAAGCTAAAAGAGAAATTTTGGGTGAGTGGGGGTAATTATTCTTTTTCTTAGAGACAGGGTTTCACTCTATCACCCAGATTGGAGTGCAGTGGCACAGTCACAGCTCACCGCACAGATGCCACCACACCTGGCTTATTTTTAAAATATTTTATAGAGATGGGATCCCACTAGGTTGCCCAGGCTGGTCTTGAACTCCTAAGCTCAAGCCATCCTCCCACCTTGGCCTCCCAAATTAGCAGGATTATAGGTCTGAGCCACCACACTCAGCTTATTGACAATTAATTAAAAATAAAAATGAGTTCAAAATGCATGGCAACCTTCTCCATCACAAAAAGTGTGGGGAATCCTTCAAACCCACTTGTCTATAAGAAAGAGGTATAGTTTCCAACTTCTGCTCTAGAGAATAGAATTAGAGTAGCAAGGAAAGGCAACAAGTGGCTTGCTTTTGTCCTTGCCAGAGAGAACAATCACCTTGAGCTTGAGAGGCTGTGTATTACAAGACAGGGATAACTGAACAGAGCCGAAGGGCTTTTGGTGGGTGGTTTGACTAAAATGATCTCTTAAGACACTTCCAACTCTACAACTATTATTCAATGACTTCAGAAAAAAAAATTTCCCAGCAACAGACAGATATGCTAAAAAAAAAAATCCATTTCAAAAAGGCTCAGAATCCTAAATAAAGAAAAGTATCTGTTACCCAAAGACACACTACCTACAAGGGGGTTGGGGAGGGGAAGAGATTCAAATAGCAAGAAAATGGTTAAATAAATCATGATAGTATTTTATAAAACATTCAGCCTATTAAAAACATCTACAAAGACTGTGTATGGAAAGGCATTTGGGAAAACTTATGATCTCCCAAACTTTTTTTTTTTCACTAGAAACAAGTTATATGATTACAGTTGCAGTAAAATAAAGCACGTGGGCAGGGAATAGAAGAACAGTGTCGCATGTTAATAACGCTGTGTGTGGGGACAAGAATTTGAAGAAAGCATGCCTCCTGTACCTTCTCAAGTTCTGATGTTAATGGTCACTGAAAACATCATGTAGCTCAATGAATCCCCAACAATAAAAAAAAAAAAAGAAAGAAAGAAAAAGAAAACATCACGTAGCATTTGCAAAGATGGGAGGCAAGGGTGAGAATTTTGTAAACTCTTAATTTTTTATGTTCTGATATGAGAATAGATATAGATAGGAGAAACCTTGAAATTTATATGCCTAACTCTCAGTTTTTGGTACTCTATTGATTATGGGCTTATTTAAGACATATTTAATGATTGGTTTTTAAAACCAAAATGCAAGCTGGGTATGGTGGTTCATGCCTGTAATCCTAGCACTCTAGGAGGCCAGAACGGGTGGATTGCTTGAGGTCAGGAGTTTGAGACCAGGCTGAGCAAGAGCAAGACCCCAGCTCTACTAATGACAGAAAAACAAGCTGGGCATTGTGGTGGGTACCTACAGTACCAGCTACTCAGGAGGCTGAGGCAAGAGGATTGCTTGAGCCCAAGAGTTTGAGGTTGCTGTGAGTTATGGTGATGCCACTGACTTCTAGCCTAAGGCAACAGAACAAGACTCTGTCTCAAAAAAAAAAAAAAAAAAAATATATATATATATATATAATATATACAGACATATACATATATAGATATACATATTACATATATATATATATATACATATATAGATATACATATTACATATATATATATATATATATATATATATATATATAGATGTATATATATATGCCCATATATATATTGACATATGGACTCACTTCAAATAATCCACCTAGAAGTACATTTTGGCCATTTTCTTTTCTTACTCTAACCAATAAAAAATTGCTATATGAGAATCACACCCATCCCAAGTGGCATTATATTTTATACCAACCATCATGCCCTAATAGTAATTATATATAGGTATGTTTTACTTTAGTGACTGTGTTATCAAGTCTTCCTGCAGTAAGTAATGTAAATGCATCCAGTGGATCTGAAAATATCAAGTTACTCTGAACCACAAACTGTTCTTTAAGACAGCTGCTAGTCTGCATTAATATTCCTCTGCTTTGGACTCTCAGAATTACACTTGTACAAATAAGTTTTCATATATAAACTTCCTGCAGATTAAGAATTATAAGAACTTGAAATAGTTCATTTTTTTCCCCCTATCAAAACTCTCTATTCTGATAAATACCAAGAATTTATTGAAAGTTTGAAATGACTAAGAAAAATTACTCACTTGGAAAGTAATCCATCAGGTCCTAAAGGTTTCACAAGGTATTTGTCCACTTCTTTGTTAAATAAATGATAGGGCAATTGCAGGTACTTGGTGACATTATGGAGGTTTATGGCATACAGAGTTAAATCTCCTTCTTTATACCTTGGGCTAAAAGCAAATAGGTTAACTCAATAAATAAAAATATTATCTAATTTAAGCAACTAAAAACTCAATGACAAATGTGATCATGGATACAAACTATTAGCATCCATAATGATGATGGGACCTCTTAGTGCCTTTGCTTTTATGATAATATCAGACATGATAAAACATGTCAAACATGATAAAAAAAACATTGCTCTTCACACCACTGCTTTCTGGACTAGAACACCTGAAATCTCTGCTGCTTGGCTGGCTGAGTTGGTAGAAAGTTAAATGATAAAATACAAATTTTGTGGGTTCATGTGAATTTCAAATTATAAACTATATTAACAGGGGCTTTTCCTAGCCTTATAAAAAGACCAAAAAAAATAAGAAAATTAAATCTATTGACACTTTTTAGAATTTATCCATTCAAGCCATCTCCCCAGTAATTCCTACAGGTATGTTCATTATCCATTGAGTTCTCAGTCTCCAGAAATGGGCAATGGTAAGTGGGTTATTTGGGCTATAATTAGTACTTTAGTATCATCCTATCGGGAAAGAGAGATTAATACTAAAAAGAAGAGAAAAACCCTGAGGTTTAGAAACATTCTTTGCTACCTAAAGGAAGAGTATGAGGCTAAAAAAATCTCTATGACATTTCAGAAATTGTGGCTCCAGAAACTGTGGCTGCAACTTTTGAGGATATGATTGTTGGTGTTGTTTTCCTTCTTCTTTCAATTCTTCTTCCTTGTTAAATTTGTCAGCTATGATGCAAGGAGATAAGTCTATTATATTGATTCACATTTATATTCATTCATAGTCCTTCAATGAATTAATTGTTCATATAAAAATAGTAACATTTTCTTATATTTATACTATTTATTAAAATTCAGGGAATATTTCCATTATAGATTCTGGCAATCGGAATCATCATATAAATCTTTTCTGGACTGCATATACTTTTATTTAAGCAACATTTTTTTTAGTTAGATTTGACATCATACATACATATAACTATGAACACAAAAAACAGAACAGAACAAAAAAGAACACAGACCCACTGTATACATGTAGATACTTTGCAAGAGAATGCTTGAGTAGGAAGCTACGTGCTTTACCAGTTAAAACTTGCTGATTAGTAAAGGCCATGGTTCATGCTTACCTTTCATTGACGTTTGTGCAGTGAAGGTATACTCGAAGTTTACTTCCAACTGGATCTTTCACACTTGCCATTAACACATTGGTGCCCACCAATTTCTTGAACAGAAGAGATAGCCAATAATCCTAGTTGTGATGGTTGGGGAGAGGAGGAACAAAAATGAATCATTACTTATTTTGTTTATTAACAAAATCAGTGGTTAGCAAGTAGTTATCCTAGAAAGGGTGTGATTGTTATCCTGGGGGTATTTAAATATGATTTGTCCTTTTTTTAGGGGTGTGTGTGTGACCACCATAAATCTGAGGGCAATGTTTTGTTTGATGCTTTTTCTCACTTGAAGACCCTATGCCCATAATTCAGAGGGCCACAGTCACTATGAGATACATTTCAAGAATGCTATCCATTGATTGGACAAGAGAGTTTAAATATTCTTGGCTATTTTTTATCCAAGAATTCAAAGCAAAGCTTAAATCCAAACTTTTAAACATATACCCACAGATAAATGAAGATAAGTAGTATTTGAAATAAAACTTTTCTGTTTGAAAGACAATTTCATTTAAAATCCTAATAAAGTAATGGATTAGTAATGATCGTCACTAGCTATCAAGGTCAGAAAGAGATGATCAGATATTATGTTTTCCCTAATGGATGCACACAACATCATTTGTGCAGAATTCTTGCAAAAAACCAAAAATCTAAAAACTTAAATAAGCTCAAGCTTCTAGGTATATGGCTATCAGTTTACAGGAAATGGAGGTGACAGGGGAACATGCTAAATGATGTTATGGGAAAAATTTATCAAAATCCAGATGTGGAAAGCTCTATAGAACAAATTACCCGATTTCCTTAGTAAATTACGAGATAGAAGAATGTGGGGAGGAACTTAAATAATAGATTAAGAGACATATCAAGGAAATGCAATATATGGGCCACATTTGGATTCTGATTTGAATAAACCAATAATCAACAATATTTTATTTTATTTTTATTTATTTATTTATTTTTGAGACAGAGTCTCAAGCTGTCACCCTGGGTAGAACGCCATGGCATCATAGCTCACAGCAACCTCAAACTCCTGGGCTTAAGTGATTCTCTTGCCTCAGCATTCCAAGTAGCTAGGACTATAGGTGCCTGCCACAATGCCCGGCTATTTTTTTGTTGTTGTTACAGTTGTCATTGTTGTTTTAGCTGGCCCAGGCCAGGTTTGAACCCGCCAGCCTGGGTGTATATGACCGGCGCTCTACCCACTGAGCTACAGGCACTGCCATATCAATATTTTAGAAAATGAAGAAAACATAAAACACTAAATAATTTGATGATCCTGAGGAATTATTATTAATAATTTAAAATATGATAATAATATTGTGTTAATGTTTTTACAAAGGCAATACATACTAAAATATTTATAGATAAAATAATACATCTGACATTTGCTTTAAAGTAATCCCATAAGTAGGAGATGAGGAGTGGGTAGGATTATTAATTAAACAAGATTGAAGTGTATAGAGGGGAAAAAATTAATCTTCCCTCTACTCTAAGTTCTTAGCTGGGACGGATCTCTATAACAAAAGACAGAAAACAAGAGTAAAACAAAGAGAAGTTTATTAACATGTATATTTCATATATACATGAGAGATAACCAAGAAATGAGTAATTCTCAAAGGGGTGGCTTAGAACTATGGTTTATATTCAACATCTTTGACAAAGAACGGTATATTTTTAGACAAGTGACAAGATAAGGGAAAAGGATTTCGAGTCTGTAAGGGTGTTAGATTGTGGGAAGCATAAAAAATGAGTTGGTGGTGTGGATTCTCCAGGTGCCATCTCCAGGCTGTGAAGGGTTTAAAGTTGTCTTCAGCAACTGAGCTCAGTTCTACCAGGTAGGGAGGGGAGGAGCCACACTCTGTAAGTGTATGTCCTGCTTTTTAGGCAAATGGGGGAAGGACAGAAAGTTGTCCTTGTATTGCTTCTTCTCAATTGCTTTCAGTTCAAAATATCCTTATGCCAAAGTGGGATAGTTTGGGGCATCATATTCTCGTCTCCTAACTCCAGTGGTTTCTTTGTACTTTGTAAATGATTGAAGTTTTCTATAACAAAATTTTTGTTTGTTTGTCTGTGTTTTTAGAGACGGACTCTCACTGTGTTGCCCCAACCTAACTCACAGCGACCTCAAACTCCTGGGTTGAAGCGATCCTCCTGCCTGAGCTTCCCAAGGAGTTGGGACTATAGGCACCTGCCACCATGCCTGGATAGTTTTTCTTTCTTTCTTTTTTTTTTTTTTTTTTTGAGACAGAGCCTTAAGCTGTCACCTTGGGTAGAGTGCTGTGGCATCACATGTATCACAGCTCACAGCAACCTCCAACTCCTGGGCCCAAGCGATTCTCCTGCTTCCGCCTCCCAAGTAGCTGGGACTACAGGCGCCTGCCACAACACCCAGCTATTTTTTGGTTGCAGCCATCATTTTTGTTTGGTGGGCCCGGACTGGATTCGAACCTGCCAGCTCAGGTGTATGTGGCTGGCGCCTTCACTGCTTGAGCCACAGGCGCTGAGCCAGTTTTTCTATTTTTAGTAGAGATGGGGTCTCACTCTCACTCTCTCTGTTGCTCTTGTTCAGGCTGATCTCAAATTCTTGAGCTCAAGCAATCCTCCTGCCTTGGCCTACCTGAGTGCTAGGATTACAGGTGTGAGTCACCTCTCCCAGCCACAAGTTTTTCTTAAAATCTAACTTGGTATATACCCCAACCCTCCTTTTTAAGTACAGGGAAAGTGGATTCAATAGGACAAACAGCGTTTTCTGCTTAAATTCAAATTTTTCACTGGAGACAAGACTGGAATCTATTAAATGTTTTCAAAGGAGACATAACTTTAGCATAGTTCAGTAAATGGTAACTGAGGTTGGAAAGCATTCTGGCCTCAGAGGCAGGATTTGAGTGGGATTCTTTTGAGTAATACAGGACTGCAGTGTGGCTTCCAGCGAATCATACAACCTCTTCTCTATTTGAACTCATCTGAAAAATGGATCCAAGATGCCTGCCTTGCCACTTCACAGGACTACCATGCAAATTCAGTTAGAAATCAGACATGTACAGTGGGGTTAAGGCCAATTCCCTTAGATCCTATAGGTATCAAGGGTACCATTTACTCTTGCAAGTTTTCCCAGCTACCTGGGAACCTTGAGGAAGAAGCATATTTAGTATATATACAACGTGTTCTTAAGTCAAAGGTTTATGTTTGGGCCTTGGGAAGATTTGGGTAACATGATAAATAACTGGTGTCATTTTTAGAATAATAGGATAGCTAGCTAATTTTTTTTTTCAAAGAGAAAAAATTTTATTTGTGATATAAAATGCACTTATAAAATGCCCTCAGAAGGCATGTAATTTCTTCAATACTATATAAATTTATTGGGAATAGGTTATTCACCATCTAGTTATAATGCCACCTAAAACATACTGTAAAAGATGAGTTATACTCTATAATAAATGCATCACTGATTTTCAGCAATCATTGGTGTATTAATAATTAGACTACATAATCACATGTATATTCTGGAATGTCCATGTAGTGTGGAATTTGGGGTATAATTGCACATGGATTGTAGAGAAAAACATTCACTACTGAATTATTTTGTATTTTCGTGACAGGTAACATTCTTCCTGACTGAAACAACAGCTTCAGCTATGGTCTGCCACATAGCTCCAGGATTCATAATGCAGTAATTTGTGTGTATGTGTGTCTATGTGTGCACCCATGGAAGAACTTAAAGAGTATCTTCAGTAAACAATGCAACATTATTGTCGATTACTTTGCATGATTAAATATTATAGTCTGATTATCTGTAAAAAAACTCCACACAAATACTCTAAATTCTATTTTTAAAAATCTGTCAACCCATAATTATTCTAACAGATTTACTTACTGAACACACACTGAATTTCTGAAAGGTGCATATATTACCATAGATAATAAGGTTTAGAAATGAGTGCTTTATACCATGAAATGTGCACTTCTGATATTTGTTTTATGCAGCACAGGATTTAGATCAAGAAATAACAAGTCCTGGATCCCCACAGTTTCATTTAGAAAATGCCTCAAAGTTGTGGCTCTTGCAGCAGGTTTAACAGATTAAATACAAAGTGTTCTAGCTGCATTTCAAGTATTAAGGAAATATGAGGCTCAAAATCTCTCTAGGTTGTAACTGAAAACGCAAAGCTTTAAAAAACAGTAAATGTATTTGGAAGATATTAATTAAAAAAGATTCTTAAGGTGTTTACTTGTTTTAGGCTGATAAATACTAGGACCTTAAAAACATCTTAAATGTGAATATTTGCTCAGAAGTGATAAAGAACACAATTTACCTATAAATACATGTTTGGGGAGAAAAATGTCAATCTTGATGTTTAGAACTATTTCAATATTTTTTATCTTAGTTTTATTTCCTTTTGAATTATATTAATTTAAATTTCAATCTGAGCATAAACATTTGGCCCCATCATATTTATAATGAAATGACTTACTTTGGAAATGCACAATTTTTAAAGCACCAGAGAGAATTTACTAAGGCTGTTCAAACTCTTTCAATGTCATCAGAAATCCTGCAGTACAGGAAAGTATCTGGTATCCTTAAAGTTTCAGAGAAAGCTGATCTTCTGAAATTTCAATGCCACTAAAAAAAATCAAAAAGGTCAAATAGAAAAGACTGCTGCAATAAAGCACTATTTCTAAAAGCTGCAGATGTGATCCTACAATCTGACAGACTTAGCAAAGCTCCTGGAAGTAAACAACTTCCTACCTTGTCCTAGGCACACTGAATTTTCACTTAGAAAGTAATCTAACCTGGTTCTTAACATGTTAAGTAGTGTGAATATTTTAAAGTCTTTCTGTCTGTCTTAAAAAAGTGCTCAGATATTTCACTAAAATGTAATAAGAAGTATATCCTACTTGGAGACCATTAGACTTCCTGGCAAACTGCATAAAATTTTAAGAATTATGTGAAAGTGTGGAATCAACATTCTATGAAAACAGTGTGACAAAATTAAACAATATGTTGAATCCTTTTCTAGCTTTAACTCAAAAATAGAAATCATGAGTCTTATATAACATTAATTTTAAA
>CAUYPK010150766.1:0-26672 GCA_963574355.1 Loris lydekkerianus | reverse complement strand
CATACTCCCCAGACCTCTCGCCAACCGACTACCATCTTTTCAAGCACTTCGATAACTTTCTCACTGGTAGAACCTTTGCCAATCAGGACCTAGCAAAAACGGCCTTCGTTGACTTCATCGAATCCCGAGCACCCAATTTTTATGCTGACAGAATTAATCAATTTGTGTTACGTTGGCAAAGATGCACTGATTCAAATGGCGCTTATTTCGATTAAATTGAATAAATATTCACTGAGATATTACAGTTTAAAGTAGACTCATAAAAACAGACAAACTTTGAAATGACTTAATATGTTGTGAATGAGTTGATGTACTTAACAGAAAGTTTCTAATCCTAAAATTTCATATATATCTCCTAAGAAATTTTAGTCTATGCAATAATAGCACATTCTCACCAAAGACAGTGTATGAATCGATGGAGCACATTATTCACACACCACAATATAATAATCAGAACACCTTTGTGCTTCATAGAAGGCCATACCCACTTGCAATACCTGTGACGATGAGATAACCGTAGCCACAGACGCTCAGGGAGGGAGGAGGATGAATCGCCAAACAGATGCCATCATCGTTTATAATAAACACTAGGAATAAGGTAAGACAGTTTTCCTCACTACCACTATTACATAGATTGTAGATTTACTTTCAAAGTTTAAATTGATGACCACATAAAATTAAGATAGTGCAGACATGGGGCAGCACCTGTGGCTCAGTGGGTAAGGCGCCGGCCCCATATATTTAGGTAGTGGGTTCGGACCCAGCTCTGGCCAAACTGCAACAAAAAAAATGCCGGGTGTTGTGGCGGGCGCCTGTAGTCCCAGCTACTTGGGAGACTAAGGCAAGAGAATCGCCTAAGCCTGAGAGTTGGAGGTTGCTGTGAGCTGTGACACTACAGCATTCTACTAAGGGTGACAGAGTGAGACTCTGTCTCAAAAAAAAAAAAAAAAAAAAAAGGATAGTGCAGACAGGGAAGCAATGTTTATAAGTTAATGTATTACAAAAACCTCAAAAACCAGCCTTTTAATAATTGCACTAGTGCATGGCTGACATATTTGCATCTACTGAGTAACTGCTGAACGGATTTGACAGTTTACCTTCCAAATGGTCCTGTGGAGCTCTAATGACTCCTGTGCACCCCCTTGGGGCTGCCTTTGGTCTGGGGTAGCAGGCAGGTGAAGACTATTCAAAATCCTCACATCCTCTGAGTTGCACTTGAAAACTTTTCTTCTTCAGGCAGCTTGCCTTGTCTCCTTGGCCCTAAGCTCTCTCAGTTCCCAAAGTGCTTATGATTTGGATGCAACCTTTTGGCACTACTTCCTGACATTGACAAACCTTTCTAAAAAGATTGTTTCTTGAATTCAGAGGCTGTGAATTATGTTAATTTTTTTTATTCTCCAGGGCCCAGGCCATTGTGTATATGGCAAGCACTCAATAAAACTTTGCTGAATTGTATGCAAATATATAATAACAGCATTTTCAACCTTATGAGATTTTTAGAAATCACTTAATTCAAGTCCTAGTTTTATAGATGAACAAAGTGAAGCCAACAAAAGTTAAGTTCTTCCTCAAGATCATATGGCTAATGTGCTATATAATTTTAAAATAATCCGAGCACTGTATTTGCTCAGGAGGTAGAAGTTTCATTCATATTCTTATATCACCTATTTGTTTTCTTAATAAGTTTCACTTTTTACCAATATTGCAGAATTCTACCTCACCCCTACTACTATTGGGATCAGTGAAGATTTGCTGTATTTGTTGTTTTCTCTAGAGCTCTGGTGCTGTGATTAATGTGTGTAACAACACATTTGCAAATGCCTATAAGCTCTTTTATAGTTTGAAGCTTCATTGTGGAGTCTCTATCCAATGCTGCATTGAAAATGATTGCATCTCTGCTCACAGAAGAGCTTTGTTTCTGTCATAATGTTATTGCTTACCACAATTAGACCTGCATTGTGGTTTGGAGAATGGGTGTTTGTCTCCCCGACTGTTCTGGAGCTATCTGAGGGGGAGAATCACAGAATGATGTCTTGTCTTCTCCATAGCACCTCACCCAGTTCTTTGAATACAGTAGAAACTTCATCAATGCTGAATAAATTGTTTTGTCCAGTCTAATATAATGAAATGATAGTTACAAAAATGTGTTTCTGAAAATCAGGCATTTTGCATGGAAATAAGAATGCTAACCAGAATTTATTGTTCATTATTCTAAAAGGAAAAACATTATAATACATGTCGACACAGAACAACCAACCAGTTTCCTAAAATATAACTAAACCAAGTAAATGAAATATCCTGGGTAGAAGTAACTTGCCACATTAGGAAGTAAAATGCTTAAATATCCTTTCCTGATCACCAAACCATTAATTAGGCTATTAGTAATGACTTTGTAGACCTTTACATGTACAGTTTTTACACCATATCATGGATATCATGTTTATGATAGGTCACAGACATGGGCATAGCAATAAATAAAGTTGTTAGGAAAAAAAAGCAAAAAATAGTTCTAAGAAAAAATTTCTTTCTTATAATGAACTCTTTGTCACTTGAGGCTTGAAAGAGTTGAGAATGAATTTGGGAGAAGAGTTTAAGCAGCTGTTCGTCCAAGTGGCAGCTGTGACTGGGTTGGGTGCATTAGTGTTCTTGGGCTGTTCTAAGAGAATACCGTGGATTGACTGGGTGGCTTGTGAACCACAGGGATTTACTGCTCACAGTTTGAGGCTGACAACTCCAAGGTTAAGTGCCAGCTGAGTCACTCTGGTGAAGGCTGGCTTCCTAGTTCACAGATGGTGCCTTCGCATGGTGTCCAATGGGGTGGAAGGACCAAGGAAATCCCCTGAGCATCTGTTATAGATCCCCACCCTTGTGCCCTAACCACCTCCCAAAGGCCCCACTCCTCATTCCTTGGGAGTTAGGATTTCAACATGTGATTTTGGGGGACACAAATACACGATAGCAAGCCACAAAAAGACAATTTTAGGCAAACTCTCCTATTAGAATTAGAGGAACAGATAAAGAGCCACCATGTTTCTGGGCTGCTTTAAAGGGTCTAGAGCAGAGGCTGCCATCAATCTTCAGGGGAGCTGGTTGAGGTGTTGTGACAAAAAAAAAAAAAAAAAAAAAAAAAGTGCTAAAAGCAACTGCACTTTGCTAGTTTAAAAGAAGGAAATTTTAAACCAGGATTATTGTCACATTATGGATATGTCCCAGCATAATGTTTGTCAGCAGCTCTGCATGTCCTGTTGTTCTGTGACCCTCTCTTAGGATCTGTTCACCTACTGCCAGCAACAGCCAAGACCCTCATATACCTTTACACTCTTCGTGATGCTGTTAAGACTTGTGTCTGCACACGAGGGCATTAGTAATGTTGTTCTGAGATTCAGTGACATCAGTATAAAATTTTTTCTATCATCATAGTTAACAGAAAAATACTGGGTCTTTTTCTGTTGAAAGATACATGAGTTTTATGAAGTTTATATATTAAAATCTAAGAAGGGCTTTACTGGGAAATTGCTCACATGGGATATATTCCATGGAATAAAGCGTATCATACTGCTTTGTTCCACTTCAAGGGGTCTAAAATTCTTCCATGTGAATAAAATTTTCACACAATATGATTTCAAATTACCCACGTCATTAAAATATTTATTGAATACATAGAATGTTATAGCATCATCAAAGCATTGTGGAGGAGACAGAGATGAATCACGCAAGGATTCTGAGATAAAACCTGTCCAGAATCAACTACATGACTCCATAGAAAATGATCATTTCTAAAAGGAAAGAGTGGGAGCACAGAAGAGTGGAGCTTTGGAGAAGGAATCTAAAGGAATTGGTAGCATCCTCTGTGATGGAGTTGTAAATCAAGCAGGAATATGTGCAAACCTGCCCTCTTGTTTAAAGGCAGATTTGCTGTTTATAATTAGAGGTGTTCCTATGGGGGGGGGGGTGAGGAGAGGGAGGTTATTTATGTTTGTGAGTTGAGTTTTCAGCAGTAAGCAATGATTTTATAATGAATTGTGTCTCCTCTCTCTCAGGCTCTTTGAGGGCTGCAGCAGCCCAGGGATAATGCTCCAGTCTAAGGCTTTTAACATAAAGCAAACCTATTGGTCCCATAGTTAAGAGCTTCTGTCTCCAGGTCCTCAGAATATCAGAGACAGGAGTTGGAGAATTATAAGCACATCATAATGTTATGACTGTTTAGTGGGAAATTACAGTGACTATAAATTAATGCCAATTGAGCACAAACCGGGAGACTTTAATTCTCACAAGGGACTCTGTTTTAAGACAACATAGATTCGTAGAACATAGGAACCAAACAAAATAGTAACTGGTCTCTCCCATCTGTGGTGAATGCTGCCTGTTATCCATTTCCCCTCCTGCCTTTCCTTGGGCCACCCCCTTAGCCATTAGGTTTGGGGGTTTGACCTCAAACCTATCTCAAGGGATGGGTTTTGACTGTCATAAATCTATCAGTGTGCCTCTTTCTTTCAGTCAGAGTGATGAGATCAGGGATATTCATGTCATACCAGCAGACAGAATTACATGTGAGAAGATGTTTGCTGGGGCAGACCTGAAGCAGAAATTCTCTATCTCGTCAACAAGAAAAGAAGAAACTCCTTCTCTTTCTCTCTTCTTTGGAAGACTTCTAAGGAAGTCAGGTCCAGAACTGATTCAGCATCTTTTATTGTTACTATTTTATTTTGTCTTGCTTTGTTTTAGGTTTTGGCTCCATAGGAAGAAGGATGGATGGGTGTCTTAAGATGCATCAGGGTAGGTCGGGGTAGGCTGGGGTAAAATGGATACTATGGCAAAGTACCGAGAGAGAAACCAGGCTATTGGTGATAATGTTAGGGCTACTGGACCAAGCTTTACCTAAAGCTGCTCCTATGTCTGGACTTTTATATTCAACGAGTCATATATTCATCATTTATTTAAAGCAAGTTGAGCTGGGTCTCCTATTATTTGCCACCAGAAGAATACCAATATTGCACCTGGTGTTAAGAAAACTAAATTAGCTCTATCCTGCTATCTCTTGGAGCTGACGTGGCAGGGATTATAAACTTCTTGGGAATGAGTAAAACAAGAAAATAAGTGAGCTGTGTTGCCTAATTGCTTTATGACTCATTCTGAATATTTTAAAGTTTAAAATTGTTAAGAATACCAGCTAACATCATGATTTCTTCTTCTTTTTTTGTCTTTATGACCTGTGACAGAGATAATGGCATCAAAATACTTTTAGACACTCTGTGCTTAGAGTATTTGAGATAATTGCTCATCGCTTATTCAGGCTTTGGAATTGTGTAAGGTAGACAACTTTAAAGCCGGTTTGCTATTGTTGGCTTCACCCATAATGGACTATTTATAATAGATCTAATGCCTTTTAAATAGAATGACCCCATTTCCCACATTAACCAAATAATTTAGAGTCATTCTGGACTGGTCATAGTGTAGGATAAAGAATATTCCCGATGCTATCATGCTGTGAATCTCTTGACTCTGGATGTGTGTGTGCACATGGGTGCACACATGAACACATAGGTACATAAGTGTTCAATGTGGGTGTGGACCCAATGAGGGACAATGAACTTTGAAATAAAGCTTTTGTAAAAACAAGCACAAAATGACTTTGAACAGAGTGAAGGGGAGTCACCTTGTAGCAGGAGATGACTTGCTTTCAGTGTCAATACATTTAAAACTTCCTTGGAAAATCCAATTGAATTAACTGAAAAATTTCAAATTAATGAGAGCTCAAGAGAAATGCACAAAAAAATCATTAATTAATCTTAATACCAGCAACAACTGGTAAGCAATTGAAATGGAAAAAAAGCTCTATTTACTATAGTACCTCCCAAACATTAACTAATCGTGATTTTTAGATTTTCTCCCCAATATAATGTTAAATAAAAATAAAACATTACCTGACTTGATTTCTCAGCCCTCTGTTAATGGTAAGTTTCTCCTGGAACTCTATTCAATGTCTGAAGGGAAGTGAGGATTTATTTTTCTACTTTATATGAAACTGTGGTCACAGCTTCCTTTTTAAGAGCCAAAAAGACATTTAGTCGTGTCATCTGATGGCAACTTTCCTTCCCCCTTAGAGGTACCAGGTACTCCTCAGTCCACCAACAGAAATATAAAATTGCATGGACCCTGAAAATTAATTCATGATGGATGAAAGACTTAAACTTAAGGCTGGAAACTAGAAGAATCCTAGAAGAAAATGTTGAAGAAACTCTTACAGATTTTGCCTAGGCAAAGAATTCATGAAGAAGCCCCCCAAACAATCTTAACAAGAAAAATAAGTAAATGGGACCTCATCAAATTAAAAAGCTTCTGCATAGCAAAAGACACAATCAAAAGAGCAAACAGATAACCCATAGAATGGGAGAAAATGCTTATATGCTACACATCCTATAAAAGACTGATAATAGGAATCTACACAGAGCTCAAGCAAATCAGCAAGAAGCAATCAAACAACCCTATTAAAAGGTGGGCAAAAGACATGAACAGAAACTTTTCTAATGAAAATATCCTAATGGCCAACAAACTCATGAAAAAATAGTCACCACCTCTAATCACTGGGGAAATGCAAATCTTACTGTGATAAGATATCACCCAACACCAAAGAGAGTGGCTCGTATTAAAAAGTCCCAAAACAACAGAAGCTGGCAGGATTGTGGAAAGGAACACTTACACACTGTTGGCGGGACTGCAAACTAGAGCAACCTCTATTTTGTATGGAGAAACCTCAAAGAACTTAAAATATACCAATCATTTGATCCAGCTGAATATATACCCAAAGGAAAAAAAGGTCATTTTGTAAAAAGAACACTTGTACTCAATTGTTTATGGCAGCATAATTTTCAATCACAAAGACATGGAAACAGCCTGAGTGCCCATCAGTACATTAATAGATTAACAAAATGTGGTATAGGCTTACTATGGAGTACCACTCAGCCATGAAAAAAAAAAAAAATGGTGACCTAGTATTTTTTTCAACAACCTGGAGGGAACTGGAGACTCTTCAGAGTGAAACATCACAGGAATGAAGAAACAAACAAACACATGTGCTCAATATTAAATTGGAAGTAACCGATCAACACTTAAGTGCACATATGGAACTAAATCTTAGTGGTTATAAGCTGAGGGAAGGTAGAGGAGGGAATGTGTGAACTTACAGCTATTGGGTAAGTGCACACTTTCTAGGTGAATGTAACACTTAACGTAGATAACTTCAATTCAAACTTTGATTCAAAATGTATGTAAACAAAATATCTGTACCCCTTAGCATTCTGAAATTAACAAATTCATGACAAGGTGTGAAGCCTGAAGAACGTGTTATACTATCCTTCTGTTTGCCTTATTATGCTTTATATAAGCCATCTCGTGAGAACAGAGGAAATGACCTGAACCTAGCTGTACTCTGCTCTTTGAGTGACATGTGTTCACACTAAAGAAAAACTTTCACATATATTCATGCAACAGACATTTACAGAGTGCCAGCCACATGCCAGATAGCATTCTGAGTTTCAAGGAAATAAAATTATATTGGACAGACCAGTGTTTTAAAATTTATGTGATTATATCCCAATGTAATGGAGTGATGGAGAGTGATGGAGTGCTTTTTTAGATAGTTTTAAGACCCTGAGGCAGGAATGTGCTTAGTAAGTTTGAGTAACAGCACAAAGGCTCTGAGATATTAAAAAAGAGATGATGGTAAATTTAGAAAGGAAGCCAGAGGTGGAATCACCACAGGTCAATGCAAGGACTTGGGTATTGTTTTAAGGTGTGACCTTTTTTGGACTTGAAAATGCCAAGAGCTGGGGAAATGGCCATGGCAAAGGAAGGGCAGAAGGTATCAGCTGAGGGTGGGTTATCATATTCAAGAACACAAACCATGGTGGGTTAGACCACAGTCAGGGTGGACGTGGTCATAAGTGGTGTGATTCAGAATGGATTTGAAGATAGAGCTGACAGGATTTGCAATGGATTGGCTATGGGCATGTGAGGAATAGGAGTCAGCAGGACTCAGAGTTTACGGAATTTACTGTCCGAGCAAGTGGCTAGGTAGGGAATGAGGGGAAGTGAGCAGGTGTGGGGAAGGAGAAAAGTCCAGAGGACTGAGAGGGCCTCATGAAGTCTGAAGTGTCCATCACATTTCCAGACTGAGAAGTTCAATTGGCAGTTGCAGACGGATGTGGGTTTAGGTTTTGTAAGATCAAAAGCCTTGCTGATATGAGATGTTCTCTTTAATAAAAGTAATTACAAAAACACAAATCAAAAGCCAAGGGCAACTATAAATACTTACATAGAATAAGAAAATAAAATCACAACAGATTATAAAAATTACAAATTTTTAAAAGCTGACAAATACCAAAATAACCCTTAATTTAGAACATATAACATAGCATTCTAGCTAAGTGTCTGAAATGGGTCTACAATTCATTTTATCTGTATATTTTATCTGCATACTCTCTGATTAGATCTTTATATCACATGATTTTGTAATAAGTAACATTTCCTAAAGAATAGTTTTTTTTTTCTCTAGCATGACCTTAGATTTAATTAGAGTTTTAAATAAGTTAATAAAAGTCTTGAAGCATAAATTACACGACTGTATACTCAAATACAGATGAACTTCTTATTTGTAGTACTTCTCTAGAATTGATCTTAGAAAAACATGAACTCTGATACATTCTGTTTGTACAATCTCTACCAGAAAAGAAAAAAAGGTACCATATATTTATTGTTATATATGCCGTACAATTAAGGATTTTCCTGGTAAAAGGGAAATTTCATTGAGTCTAGACATCAACAAGAACTAAACCTCCAATTACAATTTTATATTTGATAATTGAAAGACCTTTCCTTAGACTCTCATATGGCTTCATATGTTTCTTTCATTTTTCTTTTTTTTTTTTTCAGATAATAAAAAGCACATATTGTGGGAGCTTTGATGACTTTGACAAACATATACACCCCTGTAGGCACCACTTAAAATGTGATAAATAACATTTGTATCACCAGAAACTCCCCCATCTCACTCTCTAGTTGATAATTACTCTAGAAGCAATGTCTGCTTCAATTTTTATCACTACAGATTAATCTGTCCTGTTCTACAACTGGGACCCCACAGTGTGTAATTTTTGCGTCAGGTTCCTTTGTTTTTAACCTCCACACATTTTTAAAATGTGTCTGAGGAGTCCATTCCTTTGAGTAATTTTCCATTGTGTGAATATGCCCTAATTGATTTTTTTCTTCTCCTATGGATGGACATTTGGTATTTCCAGAATTTGGCTATTATGAATAATGCGTCTATAAATATTTTGTATGAGGTTTTTGACAGATTTTCAGTTTTTTTTTAGTTAAATATCTAGGATCAGTATGTGTAAAGCAGAAGGTGGCTGTATTTTAACTTTACTAGGACTTGTCAAGGAATTTTTCAAAGCGATTGTACTGTTTTCCACTCTCCTCAGAAATGTATCAGATCTAGTTGTTGAACATCTTTGCCACGTTGGCATTTTTAAATTTTAGTCATTTCAGTGGGTATGTGGGCTTTACACATTTCAAACCTTGTTTCTTCCCCACTACCCAAGTACATCTGGTGCCGAACGCCTCTAGTTCTAGGATATGGTATGTGTGACCCGGCCTCTTATGTATATATTAATTTAAAGTGAGTCAGAACATAGGTCATTAGGCATATTTCTGGGATTGGCTAGAAATGCCTTAACTATTACTGAAAGTAACTTCACGCTCCAGAAATATAGTTCACTAACCACAAACTAAATATATCTCAGTATCGACTCCCTTTTAACAAAGGTCTCCAGACTTTCCTGGGAGAGATACCTTTTCCTGTAGCATGTTGAGGAGCGATTTTCTCTGACCTCAAGCTTCATGAGAGAGGATTCATAAAGAATGCTTGAAAATCTTTTGCAATGGTCCATTGTTGATATTAAAAACAAAGACATCCTCAGAGCTCTCCCTTGGTGTGTCTTGGTGTTGTCCCTGACTCAAAGACTCCAAGCCTCTGGCCCTTTGAAGATTCTGTAAACCAATTAAAAATGCCTTTTGATGGGTAGCTTTTCTGCTTGAGCTTAGATGGAGTAGATTCACATTCTTCTATCTGAAACTGAGAGGAGAGTGTGCCCCAAAGTCCCCTTCTTCCTTCTCTTCTGGAAATGGATACATAGAATTTCCAGAGCTCGATGCCATCAAAACAGTTACTGAACTTCCCTTGCCCATGAAGCATTCTGATGCCTGCCATTTGTGTGGGCAGCAAGGAAATGCACCAAAAATGCTAGTGTGTTCCAGGCATTGAAACAGTTATGCTTCTTATTTTTAATTCATAAGGGACAATTCTGACTTGTGCACAAGTCTTTTGTGAGCTTGCTTTATCCTAAGGGATAAATGTATTGACTGTATACTGACAAAAAAAAAAAAAAAAAAAAAAAAAGATCAAGTTGTTGAATGTAAAGCTGCAATCACAAGCTGAGCCTTGTTACATTTTTTGTTTTTTTTGAGTGAGTTGACTCCTTGTTAAAGACACAACCAGGCCCATTTCTAGGTGACACTTTGATATTGCCATGAGGTTTTCCTTTCAATATTTACTGTTAATGTAGGTTAAAGAAATATTATTGAAATATAATATAACAATAATATATAATATAGAATTTCAATATTATTGAAATATAATGTGGATATATTGAGTACATTAATAAAATATACTTTTTAAAAAAGATAAACTAGTTCCCTTTCACAATTTTTTTTTTTTACATAAGCCTTCAAAATTTTAATTTGATCTAGGAAATAGGTCCCCCTTCAAGAGCCTCCAACCTAAATGAAAAATGAAAGAATCAGCCTTTTATTGAAGTCAAATTTAGGGTTACAGCTTTACATGCAGAGTGGAAAAGCGAGGTGATGGAAATGACAAGACAGATTTGAATGTGAAATAGATAATTCCCCCCTCAGATAATGAGGCAGATCTTCCGTGTGCAGAATTCTTTGTGCAGGAATGATTCCTTTTCAATATTTAAAAAATCTTATTTGGTTCCATGGGACTCTTTGTAACTGAGTTACATTCTCTCATTTGGTCAATACATTGCAATTCCTTTTGTATTCTTTCAAGTAATTGAATCAACTTAAAATTTTGCGTTGGTGACCAAGTAAGTAAGAAGCCGCTTGTTGAGAAGTAGTTATTTAGATTTGGTGATTGTGAGTCAGTCTCAAAAGGCTCTTCTATAAAAAGCATAAAGTGAAAGTGTTCAAGGATACTTCAGGGAATTAACAGCAACATTGAAAATGACTTTGGAGGGAGTAGAAAGTGCCAGAACCTAGAAAAAGCTGAAGAGTCTTGTAGAAAGAATTAGAAGTAAATTTAGCTGTGAGAGAGTGGATGGTACTTTATGGCCACATTGCCCTATAATCACTAAAACCAGAGCATTTCAATCGATTGGTCTTAATTTAAATTTGATGGAGCAATGTCAGTTGATGGAATAATTTGGGAACATTTAAGTAGAGAGATGTGAAGAAGGTAGCAATCACACTTAGAAAATGATTTGACAGTATCTACTAAAACTAAACGTATACTTAATCTATAACCCAGCAATTCTATTCTTAGGTGTAGACCCAAGAGAAAGAAGGCATGTAGCTACAAAAATCCATGTGTATATAGTGGCTTTATTCACAATACCCCCATTGGAAATAATAACTAAAATCTCCACCAATAGGAATGAATAAATAAATTGTAGGATATTCATATAATGGAACATTAATTGGGAAAGATAGCAAGATCTGCAGCTATGCTTTATAAAATGGATATATTTTATAGATATAATGCAAGATGAAAGAAGCTAGAAACAAAAGATGACAAACTGTATGATGATATTTTTATGAAGTTCATCAGTGGGCAAAGCTAAACTATAGATTTAGAAGTTGGAGTAGTACTTACCTCTGAAGTATTCCCTGAAAAGGGATATGTGGCAACTCTCTGGGCTTCTGATGTTTTTCTCCACCTTGACCAGAGAGGGCCTCACAGGTGTACACACATGAAAAGTTTGCTGAGCTGTGCACTTAGAACTAGTATGCCGAATTGTATGTTTTATCTCAATAAAACAGTCCTTAAAAACTCCCAGTAAAGTCAGCGTTTGGAGGAAATAATGTAGTCATATGCCACATAATGATGTTTCAATCAAGGGCAGACTGCATATACAATGGTGGTCTCATAAAATTATAATGGAGCTTAAAAATCCCTATCCCCGTTGACATCATAGCTGTGATAATGTCATAGGACAATTTATTCTAAAAATAAATTTAGAGTAGCTGAAGTGAACATTGTTTATGAGTCTATAGTCGTGTACAGTGACATCCTGGCCTTCACATTCACTCACACTGACTCACTTGGAGCAATGTCCATCCCACAAGCTCCATTCATGGTAAGTGCCTGTTACAGGTGTACCATTTGTTAATCTTATACTTCATTCTTACTGTACCTTTTCTATGTTTAGATATGTTTAGACACACAAATCTTTACCACTGTGTTTACCGTGACATGCTGTACCGGTGTGTAGCTTGGGAGTCATAGGCTCTAAAGCCTCAATGTGTAGTAGACTGTATCACCTAGGTTTGTGTAAGGGCTCTCTGTAATGCCTGCACAAAACCAAAATTGCCTAATGATGAATTTCTCAGAATGTATCCCCAGATACATTTGATTTGATGTATTTGATTACATCTGTCTTTTTTCTCACTTCTCAGCTAGATATTCTCAACTTAGTGAATAAATAATTATAATGCCTAATAGACATCATGACTAGGGCCAAAGGCTGCTTGACTCTCTACTTACCACTCAGCTGGTGGATCATTGCTAGTCATTGTTGGAAAAATATCTTGTAACCACTATATTTCCTAGACCTTAAAACTAATGTTATATTATACCATCCGGTTCTTCCTAAGTGGTGTTTATTATAATTAAAAACAATAGGGATCCTTTTCCAAGGGCATCTTCTCCTTAGTTTGACTAGCTATGGTTTTATGAGAACATCACTCAGGTGCCAGACTCATGGTTTTGTCCATTCAACAAAATCTTGTCTCCCCTCATAACTGCTGTGCATTGAGATGAAGTAATTTAAAACCATTTCTTTGCATTAAAAAAATAAGCTATGTACTTGATCTTAAGAATAAGTCAAAGCAAAAACAACAAAAAACCCCAACTAAACAAAAAGAAGAAAAAGAAACATTACAAACTAAATTAAAATGTAGTAGCCTAACAGCTGGGAAGTACTAATTTTAGCTGATATGATCTCACAGTCACTTGTCAGACGTGTCTTCCACACAGTTAAGTCTGGACTATGATGCTAAGAGATTGCCATCAACAGAGACAGAGAAATAAAACGCAAAGCTGAAACATTAGTGTCATGTCTCAAGGCACATAAGCCTTGTGTATTGATGGCGTCAATCGAAGTTGTAGCCTGGGGTGTATTTCTGTAAGGAAAAAGTAAACTTGCATATGATTCTTAGAAATACAAAATCTAAAATCTGTAATTGGAATGCAATTCCAAATGACCACAGATGCAGCTTTTCTTTTCTCTTCTTTTAATTTTTTTGGTGTTTTTTCAAATTTTAGAATATTAAGAGGTATATACATGGTTTGTTTACATATTTTGTTTTTACAGATTGAGTCTAAGATATAAGTATACCCTTCACAGAAATAGCATGCCCTGTACCCAGCAGGTGTGAATCTACCCATCCCTTCCTTCTCCCCAGCTTGATTTTCATTGTAATTTATTTTTTTCTGTGCACTTAAGTGTTGATCGATTAGTTCCAATTTGGTATTGAGTACATGTGTTTGCATCTCCATTTTTGTGATGTTTCACTTAGAAAAATCATCTCCATTTTTGAATGAAATCAAAATATCTGTCTCTAGGGCCTGTTCTATCACTTACTATCTTTATGACTTCAGAAAAATGATTGTCTACATAAGCTAAAAGAAGAGAAAGTGGACTTTCTAATTCACTATGCTCTTATTCACTTCTGCATCATTCTAAGCCCCCTCAATATCCATGGGGAATTGATTGGTTCCAAAATCCCCTTGAACACCAAATTCAAGGATGCTCAACTCCCTTATGTAACATGTTGCAGAATTTGCATATAACCCATGGATATCCTTCATATACAATAAATCAGTGATTTTCAATTGGTGTGCTGCAGCACACTGGTGTGCCATGAGAGCATCTTAGGTGTGCTGTGAAAATATTTAAAGACCATTAAATTATTTTCAAAAGAAGTTCAAAGCATAGTAAGTATATTCCTTTTTGATGAACGTAATTTAAGTGCGCCATGTCAGTTTAACTATAGGTTCAAGTGTGCCATGAGATAAAAAAGGTTGAAAAACACTGCTTTAAATCATCTCTAGATTACTTATAACACCTAACACAATGCTTACACATCATTTTATTTAAGTAGCTTCAATGTGACAAATTCAAGTGTTGCTTTATGGAACTTCATGGACTTTTTTTTCTTGAAGATTTTTGACCCATGGCTGGTTGAATCCATAGATGTGGACCCCATGGACGTGGAGAGCTGACTACCTATATATAGAAACGAAGGCATAACCTCACAAGGGCAAAGAAAATGGGAGAAGTACAGCTGGAAAGGTATGCCAGCAAATACATGGAGAAAGGAAAGCAGGTGGAAGTACCACCTCTGATTTGGCAGAGCAGAGTAAGCTGAAACCTAAGTAAGTGTGGGCTGAACACCAAGAGGATGCAGGCACATTCTCATCACACTGGAACTGGAGTTATCAATTCCTGAAAGACGAAGATGAGTGGTGGATCTAAAAACAGGAGAATGAGTCAAAAGTTGTATCAAGAGCATGTGAATCTTTCTAACCCAATCCCATGTGTCATGTTGCCAGTCAGCTACTGCTGCTGCCCCTGGCAGGAGATGGGCAGCTTCTCTGGAGATGTTTAACCAGGAGGGCTGCAAAGAACATGAAACCAGGAACATGAAAGAGTGGTAGCAATGTGCTAAAAACCAAGAGATAAAACAGGCATTGTTCTCTCAGGGTAAATTCTCTATCTTACCCATTCTCTCCACGTTGTTCCCAAGTGCAGGTTACCAGCTTTGTGCTCTTCGGCTTGGCTTGACTGGCCCAGAAGATGAGACCAACAGACATGGTCATTCAGGGAGCTCCCCCCAAAACAGCCTGATTGCTTCTCAATCACCCAATAGAGAAGCAATTGTTAAATTTGTAGTGGTTCATTCCTTTTTTTTTTTTATTTTTATTAAGTTATTTGTACATAGATCATAAATACAATATGCCATTATGGGATTTGATGTGTTGATTATTTGTACAAATTGGAGTGTTTACTTCCTACTGATCAACATAGCTTTCACCTCATTTATCCAATTACAGCATTAAGACATTTGTGTTCTACACCTGATAGATCCAACTTGTACTTGGCATTGTGCTCCTGCAGTGGCTCATTCTTAAACATGCACAAGTCACTGAGTATGCTGCACAGTAAGAAAATTTTCCAATATGAAAGAAACTAAAATAAACAAAAGAAACAAAGCTAAAAAACCCAGAACAATTAAAATCATTAAAAACCTATACTTAATATTCTTCTGAGAAATATGATCTCCATTGAGAAAAGGATGCTGTAAAACAGTAGTGAAAATAAGAAAGAGCTATTAGAAAACGAAAAAACAGAATGTTACAAATTTCAAAGCCATCAATAGAATAATGAAACACAAAGGTCGTTCAAATCTCCCAGAAAGGATGCCTAACACACAAAGTTATGGAAAGCAAGAGAGAGGAAAAATTAGAAGAAAAGAAAGAAGTCATAATGTCTTACTAGCAGACATTACCCTTAAATCACAAATAAAATGATAGTGGTGGTTGGAGGTGGTTGAAAGGGTTGGAGCCTGGGCAGCACATGGAATAAGGAAGAACTTCCATCATCATGTCATTTCCAAATACAGCTGAGGGAAAGCAGGGCTCACGCAAAGGACTGTGGGTGAGATTGACACTGGACTGACTTTTCAATAATGCACTGAAAGGTATAAGATCATGAAACATCTTTTAGGTGATAGAATATCTTCTAGAATGAAGATAATGGAAAGTGTGGATGGAACATTCTTTCCAGACTAGAATTCTATATCTAGACAATTTAATGTAAATGTGGAATAAATTCATTTTCATGTAAGCAAGTTCTCAAAAATTTTACCTCTCACACATACTTTCTTGCCAGGCTAACATAGCAACTGTTCAGTAAATGAGTTAACAAAAAGGAAGACACCCACCATTCCATCATTGAGACATTCTGTTTACACCCATAATTCTTTTTTTGTTGTTGTTTTTCTTTTTTTGAGACAGTCTCACTATGTCATCCTTATTAGAGTGCTTGGTGTCACAGCTCACAGCAACCTCAAACTCTTGGGCATAAACGATTCCCTTGCCTCAGTCTCCCAAGTAGCTGGACTACAGGTGCCCGCCACAATGCCTGGCCATGAAATACACTGATTTTGAAGAAATTTAAGAAGTAAGTCTCTATAAGTCAATCAATCTTAGAAAGTTAGTAGATAATAGATTAGAGACAAAGCATTTTCTTTGTTTAAGAATTATGGGTGTAGGCAGTGCCCGTAGCTCAGTGGTTAAGGCACCAGCCACATACACTGAGGCCTGCAGGTTCGAATCTGGCCTGGACCAGCTAAACAACAATGACAACTGCAACAAAAAATAGCCCCAGGCTTTGTGATGGGTGCCTATAGGCCCTGAGTGTCCATCCTTCACAATACGTTTGTGCATCCTAACTGAGATGATGGTTGTGAAAATATTTTGGAAAAAACTAAGGGCTATGCTGCTCCACAGATGCAGAGGGTTATTCTCCTTCCCAGCCTCCCCCAAGGGAGGACCTACCTTATATAAGTGTGTCATACTTTTTGTTAACTTGAAGTATCCTCAGTCCTTCCGAATTTCCTTGGCTTTCGATATGAGGAGTGCAACTATTGGAACATCCTTTTCTCTGCCTCTTGGCATTTTGATTTGTGTTTTCTGAGAAGTGTTCCTTTCCAAAGTAATCTCATTAGCCAGCGTTTGGAAATGATTTGGTTTTCACATCATGTAACATTTACTGAGTTTATCAGTCCCCTGGGGCCTTCACAGAACAGAGGGGGGAGAAAGACAAAAAGCTCTTAGAAATGACATTATTATTGTAATTATTCACTAAGGCAGACGGTGGTTTTATCTTAGATTCGAAGCCTAGCTGGGAGGAGGGAAGAGGGAAAAATCACAGAGCCAGAGAGCTCATGTCCGCTACTGAACACTTGCCTGGGGACAGTCTAGCCACACTGGGAGGATGGCAGGTTGCAGGATGTCTGGTCCTGTTCCATCAGTTTGGATCTGAAGGAGGGGGAGTAGATGTGGATTCAGCTAGAGCTCCCACCAGGGAAGTATATTCTTAAGCAATTCAGAGGCCTAAAGAATACAGTCAAAAACTTTTTCTATAACAAGGTCTACAACCCTCCCTACACTTCTGCCCCCATCATGGAATATGTGTCATTTCCAGAATCTGCTGTGCTCTTGGCCTCTGCCCCTCTGCACATACTGGAACCTCTGGCTGGTTGGCACACTCCTAGGCCTGGCGAACTCTTGGTTTTTCTTCCAGACTGAGGATCAGTCGCTCACTCCTTTGGACTCCCATAGAAAACTTCAGAATCTCAACCTGTGGGTCACAACCCCTTTGGGGGTCTCCTGGATGTCAGATATTTACATTATAATTTATAACAGTAGCAAAATTACAGTTATGGAGTAGCAATGAAAATCATTTTATGGTTGGGGGTCACCCCAACATGAGGAACTGTATGAAAGGGTCGCAGCATTAGGAAGGTTTAGAACCACTGCCTTAGGGCATTTATTCATTAAGGTGGGGTTGGTATGTCTCTCTCCACATGGGATATTAAGATTTTTGTGAACAAGGGCTTTCACCAAAGCTTGAGACCTTTCATAGTTCATGTTGAAATATCAACCACTCTTTGTGGAATGAACGCATGAGAAAGGCCGGCAGTACTATGTGTCTGAAGTTCCACTGTAGGGTAAAAATGCCAAACTACTGTTGGGTCTTAGGGACCTTGGGTCTTAGGGATCAGGCCGCAGTGCAGCTGACAGTCAGGACTCAGGCGGGGAGGGTAAGGTTGTCTCCTTGTCAACCTGCTGTATTTGGGTGAGAGTGGAAGGGGTGGGGTGGGGGTGCAGTCTGAGAAGGCTGCAATTTGAGGGCTCCATTCACTTTACTCAGCACTCTGCAGATAGTTCTAAAGAGCTTAATTTCAGCCAGAATCCAAGAGGTAAAGTGCCACTGATAGCACACGGCTTTGGGCATCATATGAAACTCTTTCTACCACCATACAGAAGCCTAGTTTTGAACAAGTGATATGCCCACATCCAATCTTGGCTTTCTAGTTTTATAACAGGACTAAATGTTCTTAAGTTGAGTGAGGAGTTTTAAAAATTGAAGTAATTAGATATTAGAGTGCTCCATGTCAAAGCTTAGGCATGACTGTAGTCCTAGGACAGTGTCAGTTTTCCTCTCTTCAAACAAGAGTAAAATAGTTCCTGGATGGTGAGAAGCATCATGTGAATGAAAACACATAAGACGCTTCCCCTCATGCCAAACATAAGAACTTAATCAGTGTCACGTCATATTTTATTAGAATCATGTGAAGCACCCAGAACTAAAGGGGTTTGGGGGCACCAGATGAGGGGGTCTTGGTGAGAGGGATGAGAGGCTTGACACAGAGTCTGTGTCAGGGGATTGGGGAACTCTGAGGGGAGCCCTCCTGAGTTAACCGCAGGCCAGTATTTATTACCACCAAGCAGGAAAAAGTAGTTAAAAGTTACTTATCAGACATCAGCATTAAAAAGAGAGGGATATGAAAAGTGTCGGACAGAATGTTTCCAACTTGTTTTTGCAAAATCTCAGACCGTAAGCAAGACCTCTGTCTCCAGTGTCAAGAGACCTTTGGAATCTAGAGAATCTTTACCGTAACCATGAGGCCTGGTAGTGCCACACCTCACATGTCCATTCCCCTTTGGAGGCTAGTTTTCTGATCCCCTGCATGTACACAACTCACATGCCATTCTCATGATTCTCCAGGTCTCTCAAGTAGGAAGTGAGTCTTATGCTTAAAGATCAGGGCTCAGTTTTCCCTGCACAGAACATTCCAAAAACTTATCACATGTTAGCTCCCTTCCCATCGAATGCCTTGGGCCCTATCACAGAGGTCAATTATAATAATTTTATAAAAGTCAGATAAATGTACAGAAATGTGACCTCCCTTTCTCCTTCCCTCCCTTCCTCGCAGTTGAGAGCATTTGAAGCACAGGTTTTCACCCTCTTGGGCTTTGTGCAGCCCAAGCATCTCATTCCTTCTGTGGCAGGTTTCCTGTGCAGCACGAGGGTAAAGAAGCCAAGGCTAAGTGCTGTTCCCTCTGTGTTAAATGATCATGCATTTTCTTCTCCTAAAAAATGAATTAACAATAGTGAGCTTCACAACTCTCATTCCTTCTATCATGTGACTCCACTGACAAATCACAGCCACACCTCTACACTAGTGTCTGGGAGAAAAACATATTAGAGGCAGCAAAATACAGTTTAACTAAAATTATAAACTTTTAATCTATATTTTTGAAAATGTGTGGCAGGCATGGTAGGGCCTAAGGATGGAGAGAGAGAAGCCAATATTAGCAGTTCAGCTGAGCTCCTGCCCCTTTTCTAAGCAGCACTTAAATGCTGGGCTGATGACTGAGTCCTCTGCTGGGGACTGGCTCCTGTGGTGCTGGGGCACAGGTGGGTCCCAGCCTTTCTAAATCTAAATGAGCTCTTTCCCCTGGAGCCTGCAGGAAGCCAGAAGAGGACCTCTCTTCTGCAGTACAGGGAGTGCTGCTGAGTTCAGGGGATTAACAAGTGGACTCCAACAGCTTTAGCTTCCGTGGTTTGGATCCAGGCAAGACAGTTGGAAATATCAGCTATTTGCTGGCTTATGGTAACTGAGTGTGGAGAGCTGCTGTGTTCCTTTTGATACATTTTTACAGGTCTCCAGAAAAGTCTAACTTTGGTTCTTGACTGTGCTATAGTTTCCTATGTGTTTGCTCCAATTTTCTTAAAAACATTGATGGGGATAATGGTTCAGATGTAAGCTATTGCAGCTTTGTTAAGATCTGTAATTGCTACTCTGTACAGACTTGGCAAATTTATCAGGAAAAGGCTATCCCCAGTGTTAGGATGGCTTCTGATACTAATAAACCAGAGGAAACCAGTGATGCAGTGTTACGGATTCATCAAACCTTCACTGTCACCAAAGCCGTAGGTGTCATTATCTGTTGATTGTATTCACAGGGAGGGAAGACCTCTATGTGTGGGCAGAGTTCTAGGTCTTTGTGCAGAGAAGGATGCATTTCTGCTAAGACAGTGTACTGCCAAAACTTTGAGGATTTAGTACACATAACTAGAGAAAATTGAGAAAAAAGTGCAATGATGAGTAGTGAGGAGCAGCTCTTTGAAGGGCCCCCCTTTTATTTGCAAAGTGACTTTTAAATAACCTCCGTTATAGTCTGTACAGAACAATTCTCCTTACCTAAGATATTTTTGAAATCATGGACTGAGACATAAAATTTTACCTTAACAATTTTAGTTTCCCCTGGGTTCTAAAATCAATCCTATCACTCCTGGTGTGAGCCTGTATGATCTCTTCCCCTCTCTGCATTTAGTTTCCTTAGTGTGAAAACAGAATTGGATCATGGTGGAACTCAATGATTAATCAATTTCCTTCCAGCTCTAAAAATTAAAAAGAAAATTCTTTGTAAATAGGTTGGTGTCAGACAGAAGAGAATTCATTCCTAAATAAAGCATAGACACCAGTAAAATGGATCTACTCAGTGGATCGCAGAATATTATATATTCCCAAACCACTTTTGACTAAAGTAAAAGGTGTTTCAATGAATGTTTATGAATCAGACTCACAGTCTCCACAGGAAATAGCCAGCACATTCAAATGGGCACATTTAGGAGAATTTAGATGAAATAACTATTTACATAGATGTAGGCAGGTTCAAAGAACACCAAGAAGGTATAGTAAACACTCCAAATGAACGACACGAGAAACTGTTGACTCTTTTCTACCTGAAGAATAAAAGGAGAGAGTGGCTACTGAAGCCCCAAGAGAGGTCTCTAACATCAGAACGGACAGGACCATGCACAGGTCCCATGGTCTTGAGCAGGAGGGACACAGTCATTACCAACCCACAGCTCTGCTGAGGAGGAGATTTCCTCCCTCCCTCTGCTCTCCCTATTGATTAAATCAAACCCAATGCCAGAAAATAGGGAGTCTGTGGATGAGATTTATATTATTCAGGATTCTACAGAGAAACAGAGCCAACAGGATGTGTGTGTGTATGTATAATATACATATCTGTGTAGGTATACACACATATCCAAATGTGTGTGTATATATGTGTATATATTATATACATATATATGTGTGCATATGCACACACATACACACACACATATATATAGAGAGAGAGACAGAGAGAGACAGAGATTTCAAGGAATTTGTCATGTGATTGTAGGGACTGGAAAGTGAAATCTGCAGCTTGGCAAGCTGGAGACCCAGGGAAGAGTTGATATGTAGTCTTGAGTTAATATGTTGGCGATCTTAAGGAGGAATTCCTTCCTTCCTGGGGAATCCTCGTCTTTGCTCTTAGGCCTTTGCCTGATTGGATCAAGTCTATCTATAGGAAGATAGTATGCTCCACTCAAAGTTTAGCATTTGAAATATTAAAAAAAATACTTTCACTAACTGCAACGTCTATGGTATGCTCCTGGCTGCCGTATGTTACCCAAGTTGATGCATAAAAGTAACTATGACAGTATCCATCCTATTAGCCCACAGGGATGTGGAGGGTTGGGAAGCATAGAGAGAGGATCTGAGAGCAGGAGACACGAAGAGAACATTCAGCAGCCCGTATATACAAACTCCACCAGACTTCCCATTCTTTCATTCCAGGCTTCCTGAGGGTGGGAGGTAGCAGTCCCTTGCACACTGCTGGCTTCCCAGTGGCTAACCCAATACCTGGCACATACTGTAGTACATTCCTAAGAGTATTAGTTGAATTGACTCGAATGTTATAGAAGCAAGTTCTGAGAAATGAGTCCTTAGGGAATTAGCTCTGGGAAGTAGCAATATCTTGGGAGCAATGTGCAAGAAAGAGGTAAATGCCATGATGATTTTCTATCAAAACCTTTGAGCATTGGACAATGCACCACATCAGTTTAATCAGACAAGATCATCTCTGCTAAGCTTTAAGACTGGATGACATTTCCAGGCTTCACCCTATGCTGTATTAATAGAATAAATTTAGTCACTGAACTCGGTGATCTCCTGTGCTGGCAAAGGATCTTAAATTGCTCCTTTTGTAACCATGCAATTACATAAAGAATTGGCTATATTGCTAGGGTGTGATGGAAGTCATTTATCAGGTAAATAATCTCAAAAACAATCTAGTCCTAAAGTTTCACACCTGCCAGGATGTGACACCAGATTTACCCCCAGTAAAGAAATGGGCTGGGAATCAAAATGCATCTTAGATGCCTCATGACAGTGAAGAAGGAATGCAAATGGATAAAGTTGAAAAGACCTGAATAAAGTGCACCCTGGTTTATTTGACAGTTTTTTTTGAAGTTCTGAAGTGGTTTTTCAAAAAAGCTACTGAAATATTATCCTTTGAAAAATCTGTTATTTATTTATTTTTGCCTGTTCATTTCCACTATCCTAAATCCAGGAGCAGGGAAAGGTGGGAAGGAAAGCAGACAGTCACTAGGAAGAATGTCATCTCCAAGGCAGTGGTGTCACCCAGGAGCACCACAGTGCTGGTCGAAATGCCAGTCTGGCTCTCTGTGTGTCGGGTGGATTTGATGAGAGTGCTTTTCTTGTTTCTGTTGCTTTCCTGGTTTGCTGTCAAAATGGGCAGGTCTTTTAAGTGGAAAATTAGCATCTGAGAAGAAAAGGAAAAGAAATGTGTAAATACTTCATGCAGGGACTGGAGGCTACTGCTTCTCCTGAGGTGTGAGTCAAAAAATTGTCTTACAGGGAAGACAGGCAAAAGTGGCGAAAGTGTGAAGTGACTGAAAATTATCACTGGAACATTCTCTTTCTACACCTGCTTCTGCTTGTACTCTAAAGTTCATGCCATCTCCCTAACATGCCCCCAACGTGTGCGCGCGCGCACGTACACACACACACACACACACACACACTCCTCCTGCAGCTCTCCTGGGGCATATCTCTACAGGGTCTGCTGTAGCTATTTCTCGATCCAGCCTGTTGAATTGATCTCTGTCCCCAGGGCTTTAGCGTGGCACCTAGAACAGTGAAAGTGCTCAGTAAATCTTTCTCCAGTGAATGAAGCTTCAGTAAGATGTTAGATAACAGGGTCTCAGTCACTTCTGGGGGAGGAGTGTTGACAATTCAATGAGAGATTCTTAAAGCTAGAATCTCTTATAGCAGAACTTCTGGAAATTGATGAAAGGGGGACAGGAACATGCGCAGCTGGCTTTGTCTGGCAGTGAGGAAGGTACGTTCCACACTGATTGTATTTTGTGAGCAGAAGACAATGCCTATGTTTCTAGCACTCCAGGTTGTGTCTCAACCAGGGGCATCAAGTCACAGAAGGCAGCCTTGGCTGGAACCTGCTGTCCTCTGCTCCAGAATAAACCAGGAGACAGTGGGTGCCTTCTTTCCAGTCCATCAAGGGAAGCAAGTGCAGAGATGGCCCAGTCGTAGTCTGGCCCTTGCTGTGTCGCCGTGTGTCCAGTACCCTTCTTCCCCAGAGCAATCTGCTAAGCTGACTCTGTCTCCATGAAGTTAGACCCGTGTCTTTATTTCCTAGCAGAATCTAGCAGAGTATTTAGCAGCTGTTTTTAAAGTTGTTAAATAATTTTTTTCACCTGATTAATTTCAACTTGACGTTTGAACTATAAATCTTTGAACATCTGGTTTCCCTAAGGAAGTCACTATTGTATTTTCCAATGCCTTTTTTTTCCTGGTTAAAATATTATGTAAATGAATTCTTCTTCCAATATTCTCCCATGACTTCTTATTTCATAAAACAGTTCTTTCCGAACCAGTGTGCTAAGAATGGGTGCCGGCATACTGAAATAGTGACCCTCATCCCAGCCCAGGGCCATTCAGATGTAGTTCCAGGGAATTCACTTGGCCCATTGCCTCTGATCAAGGCCAGCATCTGTGTTTAACTTGACTTACTGTTTGAATGTTACCCTTGCCTTCATATACCATGAAGTGGGGGGAGGGGGGGGCAGTTGGAAGGTGTTGCTCTTCAGCAGGACTTGGCAACATTTTTTTCTGTAAAAACCAGATAGTAAATATTTAGGCTTTGCGGGGTATATGGTCTCTGTCTTAACTGCCCTCTGCTGCTATAGATGAAAGCAGCCAGAGGCAATAGTGAGCTCGTGGGCATGGCTATGGTCCAACAAAACCATTGACAACTACAGGTGGAAGGAAGGGAATTTGGCCTGAGGGACTTGGTTTGCTGACCTCTACTCCACAGGACTCTCTTTGGTCAAGTTGACTCCCTTTGGTCAAATTGATCTCAATCTCCCGGTGGTCTTGCTCTTCTCTGCCTCTTCAGCCTCATCTTTTACTGGCTCAAATGTTCCACACCCCAAGGACATTGTCCCTCTTGTGTCCAAGCAGTTATGTGTCCTGCATCTGTGTTCCCATAGCAACACATTCACGCATTATCTCACATTTGACTTAAATCCCACGTTGGAAAAGTCTGTCTACTCCATCAGATCTTAATTCCCTTCATTATGGGGAGTGTGTCAGCATCCTTTCTGTAGTCATTACATATGTCACATTGTTGGTTCTCAATGTTTATTGGATAAATAAGAAGGAAAACAGTCTAGAAAGAAGAAATAAAGGATGGAGGGAGGGAAGGAGGAAGGGAGGAAGAAAGAATTATGTCTCTGAGCATTACAAGTTTCATTGTTTCCAAAGTATTGGGGCTAAAAGGAAGGTGCTGGTGATTAGGGAAGGTGAATAAGGCAGCAGAGAAAATGAGCAGATGGTATATTTAAGGAGAAAGTTGGGCTAAAGGAAGTAGGAAGTTGATTGAATTCTACAAAATTCACTGGTGCTACTGGCTCTGCATTATGTAAGAGTTACTTGGTATTAGCCAAGATAAACCAACATCATAAAATGTGTATATGTCTTAAGCAGTGAAATAAAAGATTACTGTGGCAAAAAGCAATTCAGCAAAGCATTTGTAGTGTCTCTGGGGCTCTAGAATTTATGACAAAGGAATGAACCAAAAGTAAATGAATCAAAAGCCATAATAAGAAGTGACTGCAAACTAAAATTTAGTTAGTAATCTGCCTCAATTATGAACTACACTTAGAAACTTTATGAATTAATTTCTTTCTCCTCTCCTCTATCCTTTTATTTTCAAACTTCTCCTGTGTTAAAAATAATCATATAATGGTATTTTCTGTGTGATTTCATTTAATGACAGATAAGAGCTAGATGAAAACTTTCTCATCTTAAAGAAAAGTTCAGAGTTTCATGAGCTAACCTTACGTGTATCACTTTAAGTTATAAATTTCTAACCTTTAGGGATTAACCCCCAAATATTTTTGGTAATGGGTAAGATATAGTAAAATTTAGGACAGAGAATTTATAAAATGCCAAAAATTAGAGTGGCATTCTCATATTCATGCCATAATTTGTATTATAAAAAAGATACTTCCACATATATCATTTTAATTTGTCCCTAAGACTGAATTTGTAGGAGTCTAGTCTGTATAAAATGAGGTTTTCAGTCTTTAATATTACCTTATCATGGACTATTTATAGTCACTGAAGAGAAAGACAAAGGAGAAATTTGTTATCTGCTACTCAAACACCAAGTTCTTAGGAGTATGCGACACAGCTGGGAAAAATAAATTTATTCTACCTTTTTTATTTTTATAGCTTTAGAGGGTGCAAATGGGTTTTGTTGCTGCAAAAGAAATGATTTCATTTCTTTTTATGGCTAAGTAGTATTCCATGGGGGTTATATATTGACACGTGCGTTGATTTCATGTCTTTGCTGTTGTAACAGTGCTGCTATGAACACATGAGTGCAGTGTCTTTTTGATATAATGATTCCTTTTGTGGGAGGTAGATACCCAGTTGAGATTAGAAGGTAATTCTGTTTTTGGTTCTTTGAGAAATTTCCATAATGTTTTCCATAAAGGTTCTACTAGTTTACAATCCTACCAACGGTGTACGTATATGTGTTCCCTTTTCTCCACATCCTCAACCAGTAACTGTTTTTTGTTTTGTTTCTCACTCTGACTGGTATAAAATGGTATCTCCTTGTGGTTTCAGTTTGCATTTCTCTGAAGGTACTGATGTTGAATATTTTTTCATGTGTTTTGCCATTTGTACGTCTGTCTTAAAAAGAATTTCTATACACAGCTATTATCTAATACTAATAAAAAAGGATGTAAATGTTTTAAACATTATACTATTGCATACTTAATAAACTATGGTATAGTATATATATGAATTTCCCCACCCCCATTATTTAACTTTTTAGTTCTTGACTTTTT
>CAUYPK010150765.1:0-21552 GCA_963574355.1 Loris lydekkerianus | reverse complement strand
ATCAGCTTTGTAGTTTGTTAACAATATTTGGGATTTTTAAGGCGCCAGCCGTATACACCTGAGCTGGAGGGTTTGAATCCAGCCCAGGCCCGCCAAACAATGATGAGTGCAACCAAAACAATAGCCAGGCATTGTGGCAGGTGCCTGTAGTCCCAGCTACTTGGGAGGCAGAGGCAGGATAATCACTTGAGCCTGGGAGTGGGAGGTTGCTGTGAGCTGTAACACCACAGCACTCTACCTAGGATGACAGCTTGAGGCTCTGTCTCAAAAAAAAAAAAAAAAAAAAAAGCATCTAATTCAGATCAAAGCCCAAATTCCTAAGCTCTTCCCAAAATCACCCAATGCAAGCCCCAATTCTATATGTCCTTTGTGATATTGAGGTGCCTCATGATTTGTAGTCCCCCATCCCACCCCATAACAAGCAGTACCCCGAACTTATTTAACCACAGCAGTGTTCCAGTTCATTCCTACCTCAGAAGATGAGGATACTTGGAGCAGACTCAACACAGAGTGAGCTTTCAATATACCTTTGAGAATTGCTACTTGAGCTACTACCTCCTTTGAAAAAATTACAGAGCATTATGAAAATTATGAAAAGATATTGGGGCTTGGTGCCTGTAGGTCAAACACTAAGGTGCCAGCCACATACACCAGAGCTGGTGGGTTCAAATCTATCCCGGGCCTGCCAAACAGCAATGCCAACTATAACCAAAAATAGCTGGGTGTTGTGGTGGGCGCCTATAGTCCTAGCTACTTGGGAGGCTAAGGCAAGAGAATCACTTAAGCCCAGGAGTTGGAGGTTGCTGTGAGCTGTGACACCAAGGCACTCTACCCAGGGTGACAGCTTGAGGCTGTGTCTCAAGAAGAAGAAAAAAAAAAAAAGATATTGGCCTGGCATGGTGGCTCACGCCCATAATCCTAGCACTCTGGGAGGCCAAGATGGGTGGGTTGCTTGAGCTCAGGAGTTTGAGACCAGCCTGAGCAAGAATGAGATCCTGTCTCTACTAAATATAGAAAAATTATCAGGACATCATGGTGGGCACCTGTAGTCCCAGCTACTTGGGGGACTGAGGCAAGAGGATCTCTTGCGCCCAAGAAATTGAAGTTACTGTGAACTATGATAACAGCATGGCACTCTACCCAAGGCAATGGGGTGAGACTGCCTCAAAAAAAAAAAAAGATATTGGAAAAAAAGTCTGAAAAGGTATTGAAACCATGAGCTCACAGATTTTATTCCCCTTTTATCTTTTTTGTTGGGTTCATAAGGCAGGTTAAGGGAGAAAGTTCAGTTTTTCCTTAGTCAGAAATGAGATCATTCTGATGGTCTTTTTTTGGAAAGCAATAGCCACATTCCTGAAACTTGATAACATTAGGGAGCCAGCACTGATTATTTCTTCATGTTCTTGTTATTAAAAACTTCCCTAAGAAATAACAGAATTGGAACTACCAAATTTGGAAGCACTTCAGCTTCAAAAATATATCCAGTAATATCTTCTCTGCTTTAGCACACTAAAGCTCTTATAGTCTTTGGAAGCCCTGTTGATAATGTTGGCACTTATTCTGCTAGGACTCAGCATAGATTTAAAATTATTTGATGCCTATAACAAGTTGTTCTGAATTAAAAAAACATTCTGGTAGGAAAGAATTTTAAAAATAGAAATGTTCTGATTCTCCCTCTGCTTGGTCTGAATATCCCGAGTTCTCATTTTAGTAGACCTAACCTTCCTTTTGCCCCCTCTCCTGATTTTCCCTTACTCTTTCAGTAGTAACAATAATAACCCTAGTAACATGTATTTATTTATTTAGAGACAGGGTCTTGCTCTGTTGCCCAGGCTGGAGTGCAGTGGTGTGATCATAGCTCACGGGAGATTTGTATCTCTAGGCTCAAGTTATCCTCCCACTTCAGCTTCCCAGGTAGCTGGGATTACAGGCTCACACCACCATGCCAAGCTGATTTTAATTATTATTATTTTTTTTTATTGAGATAAGGTCTCGCTATATTGTCTAGGATGGTATCAACTCCTGGCCTCAAATGATTCTCCTGCTTTGGCCTTCCAAAGTGCTGGGATTATATGTAGGAGTGAGCCACTGCACAAAGCTCTGTGTTTATTAAGTTTAGTATAGGTACTACTACATGCTGTGCTAAGGACTTGATGTCATTTAATCCTCACCCCAGCATTGTGAGGAAAGTATTTTTTTTTTTGTGTGTGTAGAGATTAAGAGTCTCACTTTATCGCCTTCCGTAAAGTGCTGTGGCGTCACAGCTCACAGTGACTTCCAACTCCCAGGCTTAGGCAATTCTCTTGCCTCAGCCTCCCAAGTAGCTGGGACTACAAGGGCCAGGCTATTTTTTTGTTGTTGCGGTTTGGCCGGGGCGGTTTGAACCTGCCACCCTCGGTATATGGGGCCTGCGCCCTATCCATTGAGCCGCAGGCACTGCCCTGAGGAGGAAAGTATTTTTACACATAAAGAGCTAGACAACCACAGAAGTTAAACAACATGGCCAAGGCCACAGAGCTGGTAAAGATCAGGCTCAATATTGGACTGTGCCCTATAAAACATGCTCCTGTTGAAATGTTGCTTCACCTCTTTTGCGCAGAGAGTACGGTCTGTGAAGGAATGGAGGGAGGGATGGGGTTGGAGAGGAAGTGGAGCAGGGTCCAGACTTTCTCCAGAGGGCAGAGGGAAGAGATGGAGATTAGGAACACAACATGAATAGGAGGCCATTGTAGAGGCTCAGGGGAAGGAGGGGCCTGAGCCAAAGGGGGTTAGAGATGCAGTCCCCAACCACCAGCCACAGATGCCATATCTGTGGTATCTGGGCTGCACAGCAGGAGGTGAGCAGCTGAGCAAGCTATGGAAGCTTCACCTGTGTTTACAGCCACTCCCCATAGCTCTCATCACTGCCTGTGCTCCACCTCCTGTCAAATCAGCAGGGGCATTAGATTCTCAGAGGAGCGTGAACCCTACCGTAAACTGTACATGGGAGGGATCTAGGTTGCACGCACCTAATGAGAATCTAATACCTGATGATCTGAGGTGGAGCTGAGGTGGTGACGATGAGGGCAGCTGCAAATACAGATTTTCTTTCTTTCTTTTTTTTTTTTTTTTTCGAAACAGAGTCTTACTTTGTTGCCCTAAGTAGAGTACCGTGGCATCACAGCTCACAGCAACCTCAAACTCTTGGGCTTGAGCAATTCTCTTGCCTCAGCCTCCCAAGAAGCTGGGACTATAGGCACCCGCCACAACACCTGGCTATTTTTAGGGACTGGGTCTTACTGTACCTCAGCTGGTCTCGAACCTGTGAGCTCAAGGCAATACACCTGCCTCAGCCTCCCAGAGTGCTAGGATTACAGGTGTAAGCCACTGTGCCTGGTCCACAAATACAGATTTTCATTAGCAGAGAGGTTTGACTGCCCAGGGACCACAGTAAATCAATTGCTTGCAAACTCATATTAAAACCATCTCCCCCACTCCTGGCTCACAGAAAAACTATCTTCCATGAAACTGGTCTCTGGTGCCAAAAAGATTGAGGACCACTGGTTTAGAGGACCAGGAAACTTGAAGAGTGGAAAAGAGCAAGTTATAGGGTGGAGAAGGGTGTAATTAAGGACCTGAGGTCTCAGGTGTTACCTGCTAGGTGAGGAGCGGCAAGGTGTCTGGGGACCTTCTGGCCTATTTGGTCTTTTAGGTCTCACAGTTCCCTGCCCTTCTCTGGGCGTCACATTTATCATCTTTTTAACAGGGAGAGAGGATTCCAGAATTCCAGGGACCATCTAGCTGTGGTAGGTGGTGAGGAATTAGCGTGACTTTCTTCTCCAGCCTCCTTATCTGGCGTGGAGGAGGCTAGTCCCTCCTCGTGGGTACAGGAAGCTCAGAGAGGAAGGCCGTGTGTACAGTGAAGAGTGAGAATAAGCTCCAAAAAGCACAGCCTAATTTTCCTAAACCCCAACCCCGCCACGGAGGACAGGTTAGGGGGCATGATCTCATTAGTTACTAGATCTGAGGCCAATGAGCAAACCTTTGAGTGTGCCCTCAGAAATCTCACCCAACCCGGGCTAGGCTCTTTTCATGCTTTGTGTGTAGATCCTAGGGTCAGGCTAAAGGGAACTGCCCCAGTACAGCTCAGGGTCCATTTCTTCTGCTTCCCACGGGAGCCTGCCTCAGGAGGCTGCACAGTGGCCCTGCTGGTCAGGGGCAGAATGAACCAGCCTGATGTATCAAAATCAGCTCTGGTAGTACCATTTGTTTTGAGAGATGGCCAACAGGTGGTCTCAGGACCACATTATAGAACCTTCTGAGAGCTTGGATCAGGAGGACCCTATTCCTTGGGAATTAGACTCTTCCCAGAGGATTCGGGGAGATTTTCGGAAAGATGAGGCATGGATAAAAGTTCAGGAAACCAAGTAAAGGAAAAGTTAGTGACGGGAAGGAGACTATGAAAGGGCACTGAGAAATCATAGGGTCCAATTTCTGAGAAACATGGAGAGGGAAGCGGTGAACTCAGTGAACTGTTTGACAGCCCTGAACCTCTGGGACACCAAGAAGGAAGGGCTAAATGCTTGCTCGGACCTACTATGTGCCAGACATTATGGGGAGGTCCTTTTCCTATATTATTCTCAGTGAATTCTCGTAACAGGTCTTTAAGGAAAGAATTATTATTATCATTATTATTATTATTATTTGCAGTTTGGGGCCAGGGTCGGGTTTGAACCCACTGCCTCCGGTATATGGCGCCACCCGAGGAAAGAATTATTGGCCATTTCATTATAGAGAAGAAAACTGAAGCTCAAGAGCTGAGGAAAGTGGCCATGGTCACACAGCAAGGAAGCAGAGCCAGATTCAGCACTTACAAGTCCCAGAGGATGAGCCAGATAAAACACAGAACTCCCAGTTAAATCTAAATTTCAGGTAAACAGCAAATATCCCTTTGGGACATCCTTATTTATCTGAAATTCAAAGTTAATTCAGTGACTTTTATTTTTTACTAACCTTGGAAATCTTTTATTTATTTATTTATTTATTTCGTTAGTTTTTTACTGTTGCAGTTTTGGCCGGGGCTGGGTTTGAACCCACCACCCTCAGTACATGGGGCCAGTGCCCTACCCACTGAGCCACAGGCACCTCCCTAACCTTGGAAATCTTAGCTAGAGGATAAGCCCACAGCTTCAACAGCACAAAAGGGGAGAGCCTGGGACTATGAGGTCCAGGAAAGAAGTGTGGGTGACATGGTAACCCTCTCTCAGGCCTGGAGGAACAAGGAGGCTCAGGCACTAGCGCTAGGCCTCCAGGCTCAGCACAAGCGAAGGTTTACATAGCTCCCAGAAAGGAGACTGGAAACTTTCCCAGGAACTTGGGGCAACAAAGACTAAAAGGGACAAAGGCCTCCCAGTGTCAGCCTTCCCCACTCTGCACCTCATCCATTGTCACTCCATGGTCAGGCCAGAAACCTGGGAACTACTCTTTTCTCCCCAAGAGTAGATTAATTTGCATACCAGAAAAGGAAAAGTCTTAAGGGTTCAAATGCACAAATTTTTACATAAGTGCATGCCCCGTGTAACCACTACAGAAATCATGACATAGCACTGTGCTGTTTACTACAATGACCTTTAGCCTCATGTGATTCAGTGCTTGAATGTAGAATCCAAACTGAAATGCACATAAGTATAAAATGCACACAGAATTTCAAAGACTTAGTATGAAAAAGGATGTAAAATGGCTTGTTAATAATTACAAAATATTTATTACATGTTGATATAATACATTACACATTGGATTATGTAAAATAAAAATGTACATATTTATTTTTTTTAGAGACAGACTCTCACTTTATCACCCTCAGTAGAGTGCTATGGCATCACAGCTCACAGCAACCTCAAATTCCTGGGTTTAGGTGATTCTCTTGCCTCAGCCTCCTGAGTAGCTGGGACTACAGGCACCCGCCACAACGCCTGGCTATTTTTTTGTTGCTGTTTTGCTGGGGCAGGGTTCGAACCTGCTACCCTTGGTATATGGGGCCGGCACCCTACCCACTGAGCACAGGTGCCACCCAAGTTTACTTTTTTATTTTATTTATTTTTTATTTTTAGCTGGCCCAGGCTGGGTTCCAACCCACCACCCTCAGTGTATGAGGCTGGCGCCCTAACCACTGTGCTACGGGAGCCAAGACACACATATTTCTTTTATATTGTATGTTTTAAAATATGGCTAGAAAATTGTACATTTGTGGTTCACATTAGAATTCTATCGTTCAGTGCTAGTGTAGACATAATCTGATTGTTTCATCTGTAAAATAGGGACTTGGAGAGGTGAAATCATTAGCCGACAGTCACACCCACTGGCAGGATGGGAACCAGGCCAGTCAGAACCGTGAGCCCAAGGCTATCCAGAATGCTCCCTCAGTTTCCTGGCTGGACATTTGACCTCTTCCAGAGTCATAGTCTCTTTTGTAACTTCATCCGATACTCAGCAGAGACCTAAAATATGCTCATTCGTCCTGGTACTGTAAGGACAGAATATAGTGGTAGGAGCTTACCAAGATGATGGCTAAGCCAACATCTTAAAAAAGAAACAAGCAGGCTCGGTGCCTGTAGCTCAAGTGGCTAAGGCACCAGCCACGGACACCAGAGCTGGCGGGTTTGAATCCAGCCCAGGGACTGCCAAACAACAATGACAACTACAACCAAAAAATAGCTGGGCGTTGTGGCAGGTGCCTGCAGTCCTAGCTACTTGGGAGGCTGTGGCAAGAGAATTGCTTAAGCCAGGAGTTTGAGGTTGCTGTGAGCTGTGATGCCATGGCACTCTACCCAGAGCAACAGCTTGAGGCTCTCTCAACAATAACAAAAACAAACAAACAAAAAAAACACCCAAAATGAACAAGCCAAGTAAAGAAGGGTGAGGAGTGTTTTAGGCAAAGGCCCTTGCATGTGCAAAGGCCCCGAGCGAGCCTGTTGATCAAAGTTCTGAAGGTGTAATTCTACGTGGTTGCCCAGAAAAGTGGGGAGTGTGCAAGATCAGCTGGGCTCAGATCGTGCAGGGCCTGACAGACTTCATCCTGAGGAGCAAAGAGGTCAGGGGATGGATTTATACAGAGGAGTACCTGGCTTTGTGTTTTAGAAAGATTGTGCCTCCTGCCATTTTTAGAATCCCAATTCTAAGAGAGGAAACTGATGGCCAGAGAAACAAAGGGCCTGTTCAGGTTTACACAGCCTGTCAGCCCTAACAAGAGGACTAAGCAGGTACAGGGAATAGAAAGGGCCAAAGACGATCTCCTTGTTTCTTAAGGAGGCGCTGCATTGAAAATCCACCAGGTGGCAGCAGAGGCCGCCCCAAACTCTAGGGCCTCAGCTAGGCTTGTCCCGCCCGGCTTTTCCTCTAGAACTTCCGGTTTCCACCTCCGTGTTTTGGATGTAAAGACTGTTCTCTGGGTCCTCTTTTACTTTATTTTTTAAATTATTTTCTCCTTTAATTTTCTCCCTCCATTTTTGTTTTTTAATTTCAGATTAAGGCTCGGAGCCTATGGCACAGTGGTTACAGCACCGGCCACATACACCGAGGCTGGTGGGTTCGAACCCACCCTCTGCCTGCTAAGCAACAATGACAACCGCGACAGAAAAATAGCCGGGCGTTGTGGTGGGCACCTGTAGTCCCAGCTACGTGAGAGGCTGAGGCAAGAGAATCGCTTAAGCCCAAGAGTGTGATGCCATGGCGTTCTACCGAGGGCCACATAGTGAAACTCTGTCTCAAAATAAATAAATAAATTAATTAATAATAATGATATGGCCGGCGCCTGTGGCTCAGTGAGTAGGGCACTGGCCTGATATACCGCGGGTGGCAGGTTCAAACCCAGCCCCCGCCAAACTGCAACAAAAAATAGCTGGGTGTTGTGGTGGGCGCCTGTAGTCCCAGCTATTTGGGAGACTGAGGCAAAAGGATCGCCTAAGCCCAAGAGTTGGCGGTTACTGTGAGCTGTGACGCCACAGCACTCTACCGAGTGTGACAGAGTGAGACTGTCTCTAAAAAAATAAATAAGGCTCAAGCGACTAAGGCGCCAGCCACATACATCTGAGCTGGTGAATTCGAATCCATCCTGGGCTGCCAAACAACAATGACGGCTGCAACCAAAAAATAACCAGGCATTGTGGCAGGTGCCTGTAGTCCCAGCTACTTGGGAGGCAGAGGCAGGAGAATCTCTTGAGCCCAGGAGTTGGAGGTTGCTGTGAGCTGTGATGCTACAGCACTCTACCAAGGGCAACAGCTTGAGGTTCTTTCTCCAAAATAAATAAATAAAATAAATAAATTTCAGATTAATATGAGGGTATAAATGCTTAGGTTACATTATGTTCAATTGTAAGGTAGTTGAGGCTTTCACCCATGGAAGCAGGCACATTGTACATTTTAGGTGAGATCCTACCAATCATCCTCCCTTTTTCCCTCTCCCGCCTCTCCATTCCCTCTCCCTAGACTAGTGTTTTTCTTTTGTATGGGCATATAGTTGTTGATATACTAGTTTCGTATTAGTATTGAGTACTTTGGATACTTGTTTTTCCATTCCTGTGGTACTTTACTAAGAAGACTGTATTTCAACTCCATCCAGGTAAACACAAAAGATGTAAAGTCACCATCTTTTGAATGGCTGAATAGTACTCCATGGTATACATGGTATACATATACCACAGTTTGTTAATCCATTCATGGGTTGATGGGCACTTGGGTTGCTTTCACGTCTCAGCAATTGTAAAGTGAGTTGCAAAAAACATTCTGGTGCAAATGTCCTTGTGGCAAAAAGATTTTTTTCCTTCTGGGTAGATACCTAGTAATGAAATGGAATGTCAATTTTTAGTTCTTTAAGAATTCTCCATACTTTCTATACAGATTGTATTAGTTTGCAATCCCACCAGCAGTGCAAAAGTGTTCCCTTCTCTCTACATCCACAGTAGCAACTGCAGATTTGGGATTTTGTGATGTGAGCTAATCTCACTGGAGTTAGGTGACATCTAAGAGTGGTTTTGATTTTTGTTTCTCTCATGGTTGGGGATAATGAATATTTTTTCATGTGTTTGTTGGCCATTCATCTCTCATCTTCAGAGAAGTTTCTGTTCACGTCTCTTGACCATTTATAAATAGGATTGTTTGCTCTTTTCTTGTTGATAAATAATTTGAGTTCTCTTTAGACTCTACTTAATCAGTTCTTTGTCAGAATCATAGCATGCAAATATCTTCTCCCGTTCTGGAGGCTGTTTGTTTCCTTCAGTTGTTATCTCTGGTTTTATTTATTTATTTATTTATTTATTTATTTTTTTTTTTGAGACAGAATCTCACTTGGTCACCTTTGGTAGAGTGTGATGGCGTCATAGCACATAGCAACCTCAAAATCTTGGGCTTAAGCAATTCTCTTGCCTCAGCCTCCCAAGTAGCTGGGACTACAGGTGCCCACCACAATGCCTGGCTATTTTTAGAGATGGGATCTCGCTCTTGCTCAGGCTGGTCTCAAATCTGTGCGCTCAGGCAATCCACCCACCGTGGCCTCCAGCCTTCTGGGTCTTTTTGTTCAGACTCCAGAGCTTCAAGGAGAACTCTGGGTGTCAGAAGGCTCAGAGAGGCTCGGCGCCTGTGGCTCAAGCGGCTAAGGCGCCAGCCACATACACTAGACCTGGCAGGTTCGAATGCAGCCCAGGCCCGCCAAACAACAATGACGGCTGCAACCAAAAAATAGCCAGGCATTGTAATAGGTGCTGTAGTCCCAGCTACTTGGGAGGTGGAGGCAGGAGAATTGCTTGAGCCCAGGAGTTGGAGGTTGCTGTGAGCTATGATGCCACAGCACTCTATCCAGGGCGGCAGCTTGAGGCTCTGTCTCAAAAAAAAAAAGGCTCAGAGACTGGTCTGTGCCATTAACCTTGGGCAAACCCACAGATAAAACCATGCTTGAGAACTCGAATCCTTGGCTGACAGTCACAGCATTATTACTTAGTCTACCAGGAGGCAAATTCTGTAGTCAAAACTGTTGCTGAGCCTCTTGATCCTCCTTACCCACCCACCATCTTTGTTTTTTTGAGTGAGTTACACCTTTAGGGCCTCTAAAGGGCCTCAAGATCCAGGCCAGATCTGGGGAAAGAGGGTGTGTTAGCTAAGGTCTCTTCGTTAGAGCCAACACATACAGCCAAGACACCCTATGTAGAATGAAAGAGTGGGTAAGTAGCAGAGCTTTGGGCAAGCTGGATCTCCTGGTGCCTGTACTGTGAAATGGGGTGAAGAGTCCCTGCCCTGCAGGTCCTCACCTTATCCCCACTAGGTAGCGATGCCAGACATAGCAAATAAAAACACAAGACACCCAGTTAAATTATAACTTCAAATATCCAAAAAGTAATTGCCGTGTTTGGGACGCACATTTACATTAAAGTTATTCATTGTTTTCTGATATTCAAATTTGACTGATCATCTCTATTTTTCTGGCAATCCTACTACTGGGGCATGGTGGGATTGTAAATGTCAAGTGCTGTCTGAACAAGAAGAGTGTGAATCTTGCACTCAGGTTCATTCTGTCCCATGCCCCAAGGTCCTTTATGGCCCTGTCACTCAGTTAGATGGAACTGGCAGGGCCCGTTCTGCTCCTTGTTCCTACTGGGTTTCCTTCCAGTTTCTTATGTACTATGAAGCTTTCTCCTCAGTGAGCTCCTTTCCTCTCCTCTGATCCTCACCATACCTCTGGGAAATGAGAAAGGTAGGCAGGAGGATCCTAACCGGTAAGGAGGATTCAGCCAAAGTAAGAGAGTTGCCCAAGGCTGCTCAGTGATGGGGAGTGGAACCTGGATTCAATCTAGGGTATGAATAAGGATATTTTTGGCTTCTTAGGACCCCACTAGCAGGCTGGAGTCATCTGGAGAAAGTAGGACTCCACATTCTACAGAGTGGGGAACTGGGCACCAAATCAGTTGCATTACCATCTTGCCTGGTTCCTGCCCTCAAGTCCTCTCCTTAAATAAAGATTTCATTTGTCAAAGGCTACTGTGTGTCCATCACTGAAACACTTTACTTACACGCACATTAATCTTTGTGGCATAGATGCTGTTATTATCTCTGCTTTACCAAGAAGGCCTAAAGAGGGAAAAGGATTTGCCTGGGATCACACAGAAAGTAAGAGAAAACGTAGGACTCAAATCTGGGTTTGTCCTAGGCTTATTGCATTCTATCTACCATTTTCCCTATTCTCCAAGTGTTGGATACACTTGGAGTTTCTAGGTGGAAAATCAGTCTATAAGGCCAGGCAAATTGGCTCACACCTGTAATCCTAGCACTCTAGGAGGCCAAGGTGGGTGGATTGCTTGAGCTCATGACATGAGTAAGAGTGAGATCCCCATCTCTGAAAAATAGCCAGGTGTTGTGGCAGGCACATGTACAGGTCCCAGCTACTTGGGAGGCTGAGAAAAGAGAATCACTTGAGCTTGGGAGTTTGAGGTTGCTGTGAGTTATGATGTCATAGCACTCTACTGAGGGTGACAAAATGAAACTCTGTCTCAAAAAAAAAAAATAAATCAGTCTACAAACAATGACAGTTTTGTTTCTTTCTTTCCAAATGTGGCAATTCATATTTCTTTTTTAGAGATGGGGTCTTGCTATGTTGCCCGGGCTGGAGTACAGTGGCTATTCACAGGTGTGATCCCATTACTGATCAGCACAGGAGTTTTGACCTGCTCTGTTTCCAACCGGGGCTAGTTCACCCCTCCTTAGGCAACCTGGCAGTCCCCCACTCCTGGGAGGTCACCATATTGATGCCAAACTTAGTGTGGACACCCAATCGGTATAGCACACTACAGCCCAGAATTCCTGGACTCAGGCGATCCTCCTGTCTCAGCCTCCTGAGTAGCCAGGGCTACAGGTGTGCACCACTACATCTGGCTCATGTTTATTTTTCTTGTGTTATGGCATTGGCTGCGACTTTCAGTAGCATTGATAGTATGCATACAGGACATGCTCCTAATTTTCACATGGAATGTTAGTTATCTATTGCTGTGCAAAAAAAAAAAAAAAACTTCGGTGTCTGAAACATTATCTCACACAACTTCTGAACGTTGGGTATTCAAGAATAGATGTTGGCCATTTGTATATCTTTCTTTGAGAAAGGTCCATTCGGATCCTTTCTATAGGCAACCTTGGCATCAGAGCTCCCTGGTGCCTGACTGAGACTTTCTCAGCGTAGTTCTGCAGTGTGAGGCTCTCTCACCTATCCTTTATTCCCTTCCCCTGTCCCCCCACAGATGTCAAACCTGAGACATGGCCCAGAAGTCTTACCCTGTCCAGTCCTGCTTCCTTTCTATCTCTTACAGGCATGTCCTGTAAATCTCTGGGTTAAATACTTCTAACTCCATCTTAGCAGCAGCTTTCTGGAGGACTCAACCCACATCCAGGCCCTGGCTCCTCTCCAGATCCCAATTCCCCCAGGGGATACGCTCCCTCTCTTTTCCCTTCTCCTACCCTCACCCCTTTTTTTGAGACAGAGTCTCTCTCTGTTGCCTGGGTTAGAGTGCCATAGTATCAGCTTAGTTCACAGCAACCTCCAACTCCTGGGCTCAAGCCTCCTGCCTCAGCCTCTTGTGTAGCTGGGACTACAAGCAGGCATTCATCACAATGTCTGGCTAATTTTTCTATTATTTGTAGAGATGGGGATCTCAATTTACTAAGGCTGGTCTCGAACTCCTGATCTCAAGCAATACTCCCACCTCAACCTCTTGAGTGGTTAAGACTACAGATATCAATCACAATGCCCAGCTAATTTTTCTATTTTTTGGAAAGTTGGGGTCTTGCTTTACTCAGGCTGGTTTTAAACTCCTGATCTCAAGTGATCCTCTTGCCTCGGCCTCCCGGAGTGCTAGGATTACAAGTGTGAGCCACTGCACTCAGTCTGCTTCCCCCCAGGTTGAATGCTCTGTTTCCCCTCCCTGCCTCTCTCAAGAGCACACTCTGTATAAGGTCTCAACCTGTGCCTGGCACATAGTAGACTCAGAAACAATCTGTGTTGTTTTTGTTTCTTAAAACCTCAATTCTATTTCTTCTGTAGACAATTTGTTTTTGAATGAACACAGAATACTCTGGAGCTAGGCACTGCCTGCCCCATTCTCCTTGCAGAGAGCTGCAGAGAGCCCTCCAGGCAAGGCTGGGAGTGTCATCTCCAAGGGGCAGAAGGAAGGCTCCCTTCAGGCTAATGGAGAAGAAAACCCTGGGGTGAGGAGACTCTGGGGAGCCCCACACACATGCCAGGGAAGTCAGACCTGACTTCTCTCTTGATCTACTGGGTGACTCCCAAAAAGTCACTCCTCTTCTTGAGCATCCCTCCATCTACCTTCAAGATGGGGTAAGAAGCCCCACCCTGCCTGTCTCCCCAGGGAGGGGCAGGGGTTGTGAGCCTCTGATGAGGTCATGGCTGGGGAAATGTGTAATGGGAAAGGGCAGGGCACACCCAAGGCTCTCTGAGGTCCTAGAGCTGGGGTCATATTGTGGAGGAAGACAGCAGACAGATAATGGGAGCAGAGGGAAGAATTTGGAGAGAGGTAGAAACACCAAAGGAGAGAGGAAGAGAGAATGCAGGCAAAAAAGAAAAGACAGAGGAAAAAGTGAGAGATGATGAGAAAGGGAATAGAGAAGGGAGAGAGAAAGGAAAGAAAGGGAGAAGAGAAACAGAAAGATGGCGGAAAACTAAGAGAAAGGGAGAGAAAATGAGGGAGTGAGAGAGAGAAATTAAGAGAGAAATGGGGACCTTGGCATCTGTAGCTCAGCAACTAGGGCGCCAGCCACATACACCAGAGCTGGGTTCGAACCCAGCCTGGACCTGCCAAACAACGATGACAACTACAACCCCAAAATAGCCGGGTGTTGTGGCGGGCACCTGTGGTCCCAGCTACTTGGGAGGCTGAGGCAAGAGAATCACTTAAACCCAGGAGTTTGAGGTTGCTGTGAGCTGTGATCATGTCACTGCCTGGGTGACAGAGTAAGACCGTGTCTCAGAAAAAGAGAGAGAGAGAGAGAGAGAGAGAGAGAGAGAGAGAGAGAGAGAGAGAGAAAGATAGAAAGGAAGGAAAGAAAGAAAGAAATGGGAGAAGCAAGAGGAGAAAGAGAACCACAATAGAGAGATACCCATAGGGCAGAAAAATGAGAAAGAGAAATAGGGAGGGAGGAAGGCAGAGAGAGACTGAGAGAGGAAGAGAGAATGAAAAGGAGGGGCAGAAAACTGTAGAGAGACAGAGGAGAGGAGGAAAGATGGGAAGAGAAACCAGGATGGAGAGTTAGAGAAGGAAGTGGAGACAGGGGACAATGGAGGGGACAGAAAGTATGCAAATCAGAGCCAGAGAGAAGAGAGAGAGAGAAAAAAGAGGAGGGGAGGGGAGGGGAGAGAAGCCAAAAAAAGACAAAGAAGGGTGGGGACTAACAGCAGGGAGACTAAACAATCAGGGAGAAAGAAGTGAATGCCTTCTGCCACAGACCCCTCACCCTTACTCCCCATTGGCACCCACCATCCACTATCTAGGTGGGGACCCAGAGGAGGGCCTCAGGCCACTTCCACCTGCAGCGTCCCAGCCTATTCTGTCCTGCTGGTTTGGACTCCTCCATCCTCTGCTCCAAGGCATCTGAGGGGCACCCTGGTGAGAGGCAGGGCACCCAGTCTGTCATGTAGGCTGACTGACGTGGCTCCCGGGTGGAGTATGAACAGAAACCCAGTGACACCCTCCCTAGAGGCCTGGGCAGGCTTCAGCCTGCCTCCCTTTGGGGCCTAGACTGGAAGAGACCTCAAATGTCACCTTCATTGTACCTCTTGCTGTATGAAGGAGGAAACAAGGCCTGAAATTACATAGCCAAGCAGTGGCCTAGCGACTAGTCCCACAGACCCATCTAAGTTCTGGACTTGGTCTCTTCTAAGTAAATGGCTTCCTGCCCATGGGTACCCTGTGGCTTTAGTTGACAGTGTTTTAGATGACAGGCCCTGTGCTGAGAACCTTACTTGATACACTATGCAATGACTTCTATGGTTATGTCTATAAAACATGAGGAAACTAAGGCTCGGCGAAGTCAGGACTTCTCAGCCTAGTGTCACATGATGCCAAGATCTGAGCTAGGTCTGTCAGACCTCGAAAACTGGGTTCCTGCTGTGAAACCTCCTAGCTTTCCAATGTGGTGGGCAAGGAATGGCTCTGTAATTTGGAAAAGGGGGCAGAGGTGAGTGGCAGTTCTTCCTATAGGAGACAGTACCAGAATGATGGTTTTTCAAACATCAGAATTCTTCCCAGAGGGCCTCACCTGGCCCTTCAGCTGTGTCCTTGCCCTGGGGAAATCCAGGTTTCTTCATTGCCCCCCAATTTCTACCCCCTTCCCCAGCCTCTGAAGAGAAGGGGTTTGGCCCTGGCCTGTCCCCACTTTCTCTTTTCTTCTCTTCACTATCCCCAGTTATGACCCTTAAAAGTCACAGTCCCAGGCTGGTTCGGAAGCCACAGAGACAGCCCTGCCCACCTTGAAGCCTATTCCTCCTCCAGGACAGTAAGCTCCCGGTCCCCAGCTCTGCCCCTGGCTCTGTCTTACTGAGGCTCAGCCTCCTGGAAGAAGCTCGGATGGAGCCCAAGATCACCCCATACTCCAGTCCGGAGTGAGGTGCTGGGGAAGAAGCAGGCTATGGGCAGATGGACAACTGATAAGTCACTGTCCTGGCCAGCCCTGACTCCCAGCCAAGCTCTTGAGCTGTACTCCCAGCCTCTAATCCCTTCCCTGACAGGGTCTGTCACCTGCAGCTTTCCCACTTTCATTCAGCCTCAGTTTATTCATCTGCACTATGTGTATAAACACTGTCTTCCCCCAAATCTGGGCTTTGGGATACAGGAACAATGTTGGGAATAGCCCCTCCAAGCTGGGAGACCCCTGTCTCTTGGGGGTGACATGATGCCTGCTGTGTCCCCCAGGTGGCTATAGTCTGGAGTTAGTGGTGGCCATACACCTAACCCCCTGTGCCACTCTGCTACTCTAGTACCCAAAGTTCCTTCAAATTCAGAACACTGGGCCTCCTCTAGGTTGCTCTCAAGCCTCCCATAGTCTCCCCATCTACCGGACCAGGAGGGTTGCTGCTGGGCCAATGCCCATGCTTGGAGTTCCAGGAAGTGTCACTATCCAAGCAATAGCACACTTGGAGCCCTGAGGCCCTGTCCCCTGAGTATGCCAAGAGCCTTTCTAAGAACCAGGACTGTGGTGGCTCCAGGTGGTCTGGGGATTAGCACTCTCTTTCTTAGAAGCCTTGGCAGTTCCCAGGGTGGTAGCCTCAGAGCCCAGACCTGCCCTCACCTTCTCCCAGCCCTAGCAAGGAGGTGCATGGATGGCCTCCTGCCAGCCTGATGGAGGTAGGTGTGGCAGTCACCACTGGGATAAAGGTGAGAAGGATGGGTTTGGGGGGCCTCATTCAAGCCTCTGCAACCTCTTCCTTCCCTTCTCTGCATCAGGGAAGATGCAGGCCCCTGCCTGGGCCCTGCCCCCCATAACCTCAGGCTTTTGTTCCCACAGTCCCCATCGAGGCAGGGCTGGCAGCAGATGACTGGAGGGTGATGGGAAGGGCAGGGTGAGTGGGGGCGTGGGCCCCGGCGAGCATACTGCTCAGCCAATCAGCAGCCTGCCCGGCCGGTGGATTCGGTTACAAGCCCAAGATCACCCCATACTCCAGCCTCCTTCCTCCTCCTCCCGCAGATCCATTCATTGGCCTTGCTGCACTGGGCCTGCTGGGCACCGCTTCCGCTCCACCCTGCTCCTCCACAGCTCAGCTGCTTCCTCGTGGAGCCACCAGGGGCAGGCATCCCAGGGGCTTTGTCTGACTGGGCTGGGGCAGGGCAGAATGGGGGTTCTGACAGTGCTGTTGAGGGTACTGGGCTTCCTGGGGTTGGCTCTGGGGGGCTCCCCTCACCTCCCCTGGGACAGCACCTCCTGCCACTTGGCCAAGCCCATCCCTGGCAACCCTCTGGGGTCCCTGAGTTTCCTGGGCAAGGATGCTCAGGGACTGGCCCTGTTCCATGCCCACTGGGATGCGTACGGGAGGCTGCAGGCATGTAACCGGCAGGACGGACTGGAGCTCACCACAGCCTTTAGAGCCCTCTGTGCTCAGGAGACTACCCAGGGCTCCTTCATCCGCTCCCTAGGGCCCGAGCTGCAGAGAGTACTGGCCACCCTTCAGAGTCAGTGGGAGGCCTGCCGGGAGCCTGAAGAGAGTCCAGCAAGGGCCAGGGAGAAGCGAGCAGCAGGGCAGAGTGCAGCGCCTGACAGAGGCCACCCACGAGTGAAGAGAGGCTGGACAGTGCCTGGCACCCTGTGGTGTGGAGTTGGCAACTCTGCTGGGAACTCCTCGGAGCTCGGTAAGCGTGTGGGCTGAGTATATGGTGGGGGAAGCACAGACTTCAGGCTGGGCTGTCTGTGTTTTTGTGTGTGATTTATAACCACTTTGAACCTCAATTTCCTTACCTGTAAAATGGGGGTAACTATGAGTCTCATTATGGGATGCTTAAATGAGGTCATGGCTGGGGAAGGTCTTACTCAGACCTGAGATTCCTCACTGATCACCATCTGCAGGAGGGGGCCGGCTGGGGTGGATCTCGAGTTGGCTGAACCAAGAAGCCTCCACCCAAGGGGAGGCTTGATGGGCAGGGTGCCCAGTGTAATGGGCGCCGAGCCCAGAAGCCTGGGTTCAAATCCCAACTCAGCGCACATCCAAGCTGGGCAAGTCACTTACCCTCTCTGAACCTCACTTTCCTTACCTGTAAAAATGAAGGCGATACCTCTCTTACAGGGTTGCCTTGAGCTTGGATGTGGGAAGTGCTAGGCACGTGGGAAATGCTCAGTAAAGTGTGCTATTGCTTGGATAGTGATAAACATAGATGACTTTCTTACACTTAGTACAGCTGTCTGTGTGTGTGATGGAGGGTTGGAGGAGAACTTGGCACCTGAGTCAGAGGAGGCTGGCATCCTGGCAACGCCTCGTTGTGCCAATGAGAAAGGGCACACCCTGCCTGTTTGCCATTCCATGATACACACATTCACAACTTTGTGGTTTTATTGGGGGTGTGTGCTGAGGAGCTTTGGAGAGAGACTCCAATTCCCCTGAAGAAGACCTTTCCATGTGGCCATAGGGTGGGCTGCCCAGCACTTAGATGGGCTCAACAGGGGCAGCAGACTTAATACTTTCTTCAGGCTTTGAAACTGTGAGAGTCCCACAGAGGGGGAACGACTAGCCCGAGGTCCGTCCAGGGCTTTTGTGTCACGAGGAGAATCAGGTTTCCCCCTGCTAGATACCAGGCAGGAGTAACTGGTGCGTAGTGCCTAGGACCCTGTCGAGCTGGTGTCCCTTCCCTCCCTGCAGGGGTCTTCCAGGGCCCTGATCTCTGCTGCCGTGAACACGACCGCTGCCCACAGAACATTTCACCCTTGCAGTACAATTACGGCATCCGAAACTACCGATTTCACACCATCTCCCACTGTGACTGTGATACCAGGTTGGCTTTGGGCAGGGAGGGCCAGGGGCTGAGGGATGGGGTGGGGTTACTCAGTTCCTGGGTATAGACACTGGGATTCCAGAGAGTCCTAAAAGATCATCCGGCTTGCATCCCATGGTGCAGGTAGGAAAGCTGAGGCCTGAGACCCCAAACCACCTGGCTGCAAGTGGCAAGGTGGGCTGGGGGAGAAGCCCAGTGGCCTTCTGTGGCCTGGGACCTGAGTGCCTGCTCTGGGCCAGGTTCCGGGAATGCCTGAGGAACCAGCGAGACTCCATCTCAGACATCGTGGGTGTGGCCTTCTTCAATGTGCTGGAGATCCCCTGCTTTGTGCTGGAGGAACAGGAGGCGTGTGTGGCGTGGTACTGGTGGGGCGGGTACGTGGCTGCCTACCCTTGAACCCCTTCCCAGCCAGAGCGGGAGCTCAGGCTCCAAGCCTGGTATCTGATTGTCTGTCCTCCAAAGAATGATGTATTGTCTTGCTTGTCCTCTCTTCAGGGCAGGGCCCATAATGCAGACCCTCCCTGGGTGCCCCTTTTGCCCTGTAACCCAACAGGATGGGGGATGGAACTAGTAGAGCCTTGGTCTCCATGGAGACGACCCTGAGGGCTTCTAGGAGGGGGAATTTCTAATCACCAATTGCCACCAACTGCCACCCCCCAGGTGTAGGACATATGGCTCAGTGCCCCTCGCTCGTCTCCAGCCCAGAACCCTCTACAATGCTTCCTGGAGCTCCCCGGCCACCTCCCTGACCCCCAGTCCCCAGAGCCCATCCCCTACCAAGCGTCGACGGAAGCAGCACCCTCAGAAGTGGCTGCCACAGCGGAAAAGGTTCAAGCATCCCAGCAAAACCAACATCACAGCCCTCCAGGCCCCTGTGACCTCCCTCAAGCCTGATGTGGCCCCCACAGCCCAGCTGCCAGTCCCCCATCTAGGCCTTCAGGGCCCATGGAGTGGCCTCAAATCTCAGGGTGAGAGCAAAACCTGAGTTTGGGGGTTCCTGACATGAGGAACCTCATGAGGTGTCCCTGCCTCTGTACATTTGTGGGGACTGTACATTGTCTCTTTTCCTGCTCTAAACACCCCCTGGGATCTCCCAATCTCTCTCATCAAGTTACATTGCAGCAAGGGATTTTCATCATCCACAAATTTGTTCCTAACCCTCCTTCACCTCAACCGGCCCTCAAGTCTAGGCCCCAGAGGCCCTATCTCCCCAGTTGAAACTCTAAGCTTCACAAACTTCACTTGTTTCCTCAAAAGCAGTCTGCACTCACTCTCCTATCTCTGGGCCTTTGCATATGCTGCTCCTTATGCCTGGAGCATCCTCCTCTCCTCCTCTTCTCTCTCAAACTCAGCGTAGCAGCCTCCACCTCTAGAAAGCCCTTCCAATCACCCTCAGCACTGAGCTCCCCCACAGTGGAACTGCTATGTGTGTGTGGGGAGGGCACTCCCAAAGGGGTGGTGATCACCAGCTCAAGGTTCAGCATTTGGGTCTTAGGGTCTCCAAATTCAGCCTCCTGGTTGTTCATAAAAGCCTCTCCCCTGCTTCACTGACAGCACAAAAAGCATGAGCCGGAGGGAGACTGTGTTTGTGCGACTGAGCATGTGTGCCAGCATTTCTTCTGGATGGCAGCAGCCATTGATGAGGCCTCCCCAGTAGGCTGAGCTCCTCTCACCACTCCTCCTTTCCCTAGGTGCCCACCGGGCCTGTCGTAGCTTCCGCCACTTGGACCAATGTGAGCACCGCATTGAGCCCCAGGAAACCAAGTTCCAGCTATTCAACAGTGCCCCTGTGCCTCTCTTCCACTGCAATTGTACTCGCCGGTGAGGCCTCCTTGGACCCCTGGGGGTGGGCTGCCCAGGCAGTGAGAAGGGGCAGCTGGTTGGCAGGGGTCCTAGCCTAGCCTGAACTTGCCTTCGACATCAGGCTGGCACGCTTCCCGAAGCTCCATGGTCCACATGCAGGCACCAATATGATTTGGGAGGAGCTGGGCACGACATGCTTCAAGCTGGCCCCTCCACCGGACTGTGACGATGTCAAAGAGTAAGTAACAGCAGAGCCAGGAGGAAAGGGGGCTTTTCCCAAGGGGTGGGGAGCCTATACTCCCTTTGGGTGCTTGGGTCAAATGGGTAGGGGAAGGGCCAGGGGGCCTTTGAGCTCCATTGTCATCACTGTCCAGCTCTGCAGCTGGCTTATGTGGGCTGTACCTTGGCTCTGTCATTTAATGCTTGTGTGACTTTGACAAGTTGATTTCACCTTTCCAAGAGTCTATTTCTTTAACAGTAAAATGGCCTTAGGAGTCAAGGAGAGGGTGTGACACACATCTCTCATGCCCTACCTGGCATGCAGTCAAATGCTTGCTTAACTCTTACTCTCAATCCACAATCGCATCTAGATTTGGATTCTCAAAGCCAGACCCTTGTTAACTTTCCCAGTTGACAGATGAGGAAACTAAGGCCCAGAAAGGCTTTGCTTTCCATAGCCAGCTAGTGATAGAAACCAGGCCTCCTGGTACCAGCCCCAGTTTATTTAGCCCTTCTTAGGTGTAACCCAACCCTCTCTGTCTTGCTGGTGACTCTGGCCTCAGTCCCGTTCCTTTCTGGCTTTGCTTCACACCGACACCCCCACTGCCCCCGTCTACAGAGTACGGTGGGATCCTTACCAGCCCTGATCACCTGCCCAACTCTTCTCTCCCCACAGTTGTTCCAGAGACCTTAAGGCCATCAAGGTGTCAGCTCGGCATTTGCGTAGGCTTCGTCAGAGACGACTCCAGCTCTGGGGTAAAGGCACAGATGAGGAGCAGGCATGGCCTTCAAAGCACCCTAAAGTGCCTGTGTTATTCTACAAGCAGTGCCTGCGGCTAATCCAGGCAACCCGGAGACCCGATGGGCAGCAGAAATCCTGGAGCCAGTGACCTCTGTTCTAGCTGCCCTTGGGCTCCAACCTAGACCTTGCTTGCAGCTTTGCTGGGCTCTGAGAGTCTCAGCCTCCTCTCTATGGGTTACAGTGAAGCAGGGGAGAGGCTTTTATGGAGAACCAGAAGGCTGAATG